>JAGKTI010003049.1:30585-60861 GCA_018397915.1 Birgus latro | reverse complement strand
CACCAACCCCCTCCCAGCACAAATGTCCACTAAAGCACTGCCATTCTCATCCATCTCTGCAGGCACACCCCACTCACCAACCACTCCATCCACCTTCTCATTCCCTACTTTTCCATTCATATCTCCAATCAGGAACACTCTCTCATTCCTTTCAAACTTTTCCAAGCAGGCTTCCACATTTGTCCAAAACTCTTCTCTCACTCTACTTACACGATCTTGCATTGGCGCATACACGCACACAATTGCCCACATTTGTAGTCCAACTTTCACTCTTACCCACACAATCCTTGACCCAACTGATCCATACTCTCTTACATTCTCCTTCCACCTGTTGCTCACAACAATACACACTCCCTCTTTCGCCCTCTCATTCTCACCCACTCCCGCGCATATACCCCATCCATATTCCCATTCTCTCACACTCTCACCTCGCCATTTAGTTTCAGTTATTCCACATATATCCACTTTCGCACTCTCAAGCACCTGTACAATCTCTCTCTCTTTCACCTCATCATTCATACCCCTCACATTCCAGGTCGCAATCTTAATCTCGTCCTTTGTCCATTCCTTTGTCGTCAACTTTTGGTCAGTCCTGGTCCGAGGCTTCCTGTTTGTATTTTTAGTTAGTTGTTTTTACGGGGTGGGGCACTAACCCACCACCAACCCTTTTAGTCGCCTCTTACGACAAGCAGGGATACTGGGGGAGAATTCTTGAAAACCCCCCTACCCCCAGGGGGTAGGGGGGTTTTCAAGATAGATAGATAGAAAATTGATGATGTGTCTATCTGTCTATTGCTAGACGCCTCAATCTCGCACGGGGTGGCCACAAACAAATTGCCTCCATGTCGCTCTGTCCCCTGCCATTTCACTACCACACTCCTAACTCACACACCCCTCTCTCATGTATCCCTCCACTCCATCCCTCCATCTCATCCTCGGCCTCCCCCTCCCTCCCGCCCCCTCCACCCCACTCACCTACCCTCTCCTCGTCAGTCTTTCACTCTCCATCCTCTCCACATGCCCAAACCACATTAACGTGTTTCTCCTAATGCTTCCTATCACGTCCACAACCATGCCACAACGCTCCTTCACTTCCTCATTTGTTAGTCTGTCTCTCCATGTGACTCCACATGCTCCTCTCAAGTAACTCATTTCCATTGCTCTCACTCTTGACTTCTGTCCTTCCAACAGGGTCCAAGCTTCACTTCCATATGTCAGAGTTGGTATCACAATACTGTCATGTAACAACTTTTTCACTTCCATGCTCACCTTCCTGTTTCTTATCACTGCTTTCAACGAACCAGCAATCTTCCTTCCCTGCAGCACCCTTTCGAGCACTTCACCCTCCAGACTACCATCCTTACTCATCACACTGCCCAAGTACTTAAATTCACTCACATTCTCCATATCCTTCCCATCCAATCTCACTGTACACTCACTGGCTTCACTTATCTCTCGAAGACCATCACTTTACTCTTCCCTACATTCACCTTTAGATTCCGTTTCTTACACATCTCCCAAACTCATCTACCAAGCCTTGCAGCTCCCCTTCATCTTCACTCAACAACACAGTATCATCTGCAAACAACAGTACAGGGAGTTTCCACACACTGCCCTTTCTCACTAAGGCCGCTCCAACATCCACTGCCCTTGTATCTTGCATCTATCAATTATGGAAATATGGGATTTATTTTATTTTAAATGGCAATAGAAATTTCTTAACACCTCTACCTTAGCAATTTATTTTTCACATTACATCTTGATACCATTTTGTGTTACCCATAAATTAAAAGGCTTCAGGGCCTATTCCCAATCCCCAGTGGTCCTCCTTGGGGCCCAGTAGTCCTCCTACATCTCCACAAGTCACCAATTCGGTGCTAACACCCACCATCCATTTTGAATACATGCTAAGGCTGTCTTGTACAGGACTGGTGTATTGGAATTAGCGGGGGTACTTTTATGACATGTCGGCGGGTCATCTGGTAGATCAGAAAAGTCTGCTTTTTATGAAATTCAAATCCTTAAACTGTTCCCTGCCCCAGCCGGGATTCGAACCTGAGTCCATTAAGACTGCAGGCCACCTCTCTACTGATTCTGCCACCACTTCCCCCCAGCTGTCTATCCAATGCTAGACGTCTCAATCCTGTAAGGGGTTGCCACTAGCAAACTGGCTCCACACTGCCCTGTCCTCTGCTATTTGGCTGCCATCCATTCAACTCACACATCCTCTCTAATATATCTCTCCACTTCATCCTTCTATCACATCCCTGGTATTCCCCCCTCCCTTCCCCCTCCACCTCATTCACATACATTCTTCTAGTCAGTTTCTCATTCTCCATCCTCTCCACATAGCCAAACCACCTCAAAGTATTTCACTAAACACTTTAAACCACATCCACATTAACATCACAATGCTCCTCTACTTCCTCATTTTTCAGTCTGTCTCTACAAGCTCCTCTCAAGTAACTCATTTTCACTGCCCTCACACTTGTGTCCTTCCAACAGGGGCCAAGCTTCACTTCCATACATTAGTGTGGTAACCACAATTCTGCTTCACTAAAATGCTAATCTGATATGGAGGATGGGCCATATTTAATGATCTACTTCCACACTATTTCTTATGTGTTATGGTAAACAGCTCAGTCAGGTTAATGGCATCTATCCTGCATAATTTACCTACTCCCAATGGTACACCCACCCACACCAGCAGACTGAGCTATCCTCACAACACACATAATACTGCCACAAGTTTCCTGTGGGTCAGTATTGATGGGTCACCCTGTACTTCTGAACTACAATTCAGCATGGGCATATCACAATTACCATCTTAGCCTCCCTAAAACACTAAATTGATATATAGTACACCACCATCCATGTGCTTCTGAGAGATGACTTCATGTGGTGACACTGATATGACCAGGAGGTAGAACTGCCTGGTTATACAAATGTTTCTTAAAGCTCTCCCTGTCCCCCAAAAGGAGAATAATACACGGCAGGATAAGGGCAGCTTCAGCCTGCAGCTGACTGGGTTCATGCCCAGAGCAGTTTGGGATTGTAACAAATAGTACTGGTACTATTGTACTACACAACCATTTAACAACTTGTACTATAATGTGTTTCACAGTGTTACCAATTACGTGGTGAAAACTGTGGCATATTTAGAAACACAGAAACTGTAAATTAAGAACTGTGGGAGTGCAAGTGCATGTGGCTGTGCTGAGAGAGACAGGTAGATAAAGTGTGTGTGTGTACACATGCATGTGCACTTGTATATCACACTTAACCTACTCATAACGACACTCAATTGCTCACATACCCACACAAAATTATTACAGCAAGATTTTGGGTATCTTTTGCTGTACGACGCATACACTTCTCGCACTCACTTCTCACACTCTCACATCACATATCCAAATCCTCACCTCATACCTCACACACTTTCACCTTACACCCTCAAACCACTAGACATCCACCCCTCAGAAACCTCCCTACTCACAGACACACAGATATCCCTGGCCAGACTGTGATGTGACCACCACCTTTCCGTGCTACATCAACACAAAATATGACTCACAAACAATCCATTATATCCACACTGTATTGCATCCCTCCGCCCACACACACCACACCACAGCATACTGGCTCACCACATGCACCACACCATCACAGCACAGATAGTCCTTTTAAGATGACATCAATGACAGACCTATGGGAGTGCCTAGCTGGAGTGGCCGATTTCCTGCAGTCCACGGGTTCAAATCCAGATGACGGTTTTAACAATGAAAATAACAACACACCTACACACCATGATATCACGTCCTAACACCCATAATGCAAACACATAACATCCTTGACATCACACCACATACACAACCTCACACACCACACCCAAACACCTCACACCACACCACACCACACTCTCAAACTCTCACACCCTCCTATCATATTACACATCCTTACACATCACACACTACACCACACCAACATACCACAATCCTGTACACCATACCACACAACACCTCATATTCTCACACCCTAACACTACGTCACACCCTTATACCACAACTTAACACATCACCACCCCCACACAGCACACAAACACCCACACATTTCCAAAATAATTTCCGGAATCATTACACAAGTGGAATGGCAAACTGTATAGGATGGAGTGGACTACAGAAAAGCTCGGAGGCTGATACTTGTGAACAAAATTTATCTCGTAGCCCAAATCAACATGCTATAATCCTTTCACTCTAACTTGGCCTAAAACTGCCATCTCTCCATATTGAGTGGTGAGTTGCAACAACAGACTGACACTAGATTATGATGCTAGTCACAAATAAGTGCTATGGAAAGTATGTGGAGCAGTAGCATTGTCTCTTCCTGCCACAGAGCTGTGAAATAAAATTATTATTATTATTATTTGGACATGTGGAGAGAATGGAGAATGAAAGACTAACTAAGAGGGTGTATGTAGGTGAGGTGGAGGGAGGGAGAGGGAAGGGAAGACCAAGGATGAGGTGGAGGGATGGAGCTGAGAGGTATATGAGGGAAGGGCGAATGAGCTGGGGGGAGGGTTGGCAAATGGTGGGTGACAGAGCGACTTGAGGCGTTTTGTCAGCAGCCACCCTTTGCGGGATTAAGGCATCGGGCTATAGATAGATAGATACGAGTAGATAGATTATTATTATTATTCTTGCCTCATCCTTCTGACTGTCGGTGACTCTACACTGAGTGACAAGCCAAATGGTTTCCTGTACACCAGGAAACCATTTACTATGCTGGGTGGTAACCATATAACCAAATTTTGGCGCCTGGTGGTTTAGTGGGTAATTACGGTGCTCCAATCAGATTGAGCCAGTGAAGGTTTATATCCAAGGGGTGGTTGGGGTTTATTGCTCATGTAATGCCACCCAGGGATGAGTGAGGCTGGTCACTCTCATCTTAAATGTCAGGACCAACTTGCCTAGCCCCGGGCTCCTACGCTTACATAGGATTGGATAATGGATGGATGGATTATTACCACTGCTCTCTGGACTCTACCTCAACCATCTATGGGTGGTAAGATGAGGTGGGATAATGTTGACAATATTTTTGTCCACCCCAGCTGACATGCATCTCTCAGCTAATGTACATACAAAATGTTTACTTCTTTCTACCATGCCTCCACATGACTTTGCTTAATATATTTTGTTTTATCCCTGCTAATTTCAGATAATTTTATTCAGCTTGGGAGAGATTTCCACATGTTAAAAAGTGAGAAACTACTTTCACTAACCTCTTCAATTATGTGACAGGTTCCTTATTTCATTTTGTTACTGCCGGGTAATTTTATATAGTTTGTAGTGATACGGTTAACAGGGTGCCTGCAAGATTTTAGACATGGTTGGAGATAAAAATATTGAATATATATTTGAAGAGTTTGAATGCTCAATAGCTACCAAAAACATCTCTTTCCACCGTAATACTGTACCATGTTTCATTTCCCCAGCCATGGCAGTGACAGCTGGATATGACTTCTTAGCTGTGATGATGTCAGCACTACTTCAGCCAGTGCTCGGGACTTTGTGAGTATTCTAATTTTTCAAAGCCTGTCATGATTTTTTTCTTATGTTCTAAATTTTGCACCAGACTTTCAACTATAGGCCACATGGGGGTTGGGGGGGGGGGGGGGGGCAAATCCTGTATAGGTCCTATTATTAGTAAGTTAATGTTTTCACAGGATACAAAACAGATACAAAATATTGAGAATTAATATCAACAGAATCAGCATCATCACAACAATACTGGTGTGACAGCCAAATGTGACGGTTGAAGTACGACACAGATCAGAGGTTAGGTAAATGCCACTTACAACTTCCCTATGGTGCATAAAATTACAGTATCAGGCATTAGTGTGGAGAGGATAGAGAATGAGACTGACTAGGAGAGTGTATGTGAATCAAGTGCATGGGAGTATGGGGAGGGGGAGACTGAGGATGACTTGGAGGGATGGGGAGGACAGATATGTAAAATGGGTGTGAGCTGGAGACAAGGCAGCCTGATGCCAGAAGACAGAGTGATAGGAAGGCAATCTGTTTGTGGCTACCTTGTGCAGGATTAATACACTTGGCCGTAGAAAGATATACAGTGAAACTAATTTTAAAAACAAGGATCATGTAACCATCCTATACTGTACTGTAACAAAACTGAAAGGTCAATGCTGAGATGGAAAATTACAGAAAACATAAGGATACATGACTAGCAACACTGATGTGGAATTTAGTTCCAATATCAACACTTTTCCTTTGATGTATTTCCTGTACTTCGTTGTGTGCTAACTTCACAACCAGATATGTGACTTTGCTAAGGGAGTGGCATAACAAGGGAGGCTAACAAGGAATTAAGCTAACTCTTCCAATTCAATTATCTCTCTTTCACTGAAAAAAAAACTGTCAGGGAGCAGCAGGACTATACTAAAACATATATCATTGTATCCAAGAGGTTAATGATGACTTTCTGGGGTAATATTGTGTGATTAAAACAGAAAATCTATTATGATACTTTGACAGGGATACTGGAGCTGTGCACTGGAGAGGGATCCCTTCACGTGATGGCAGCGATATAACCAGGTGGCTCCACTGCCCAGTTATACAGATGTCCCTTAACTCTCTCCCTATAGCCCAAAAGGAAGATGATGGACTGCAGGAGAAGGGCAACTAGGACCACAACAACAATAGCTACTCCTGAAGGATTATATAGCCTGCTTTGGAGACAACCCCTGCAGTGACAAGAGTTAACAGCAGTACTGATGGACAGAACTGGCAACATCAGCACATGACTCATATATCAATACAGTACTGGATTTTTTAGAATAATGAGGGCATAGCATCAACTAAAAAATAACAATTAAAAAAAAAAAATCCATCCATCCATCACAATAATGGAAATACCAGTATGGAAGTTTTTTCTGAGACAATGAATGTAGCCATTAAAAAAAAATAAAAATCTTGGGGGAAACAGCAACACCATGGAAAACAGCCTCTCTGTCTCTCTTAACCTATGAGTATTACAGCAAAGACAATGACAACATATGAGTCTGAAGGTATGGGAATCTGGCATATGGTATTTTCTTAAGACAATGGAAGCATAAAAGTAATATAACCGGAGACAGGGCAACAGTGAGATGATGGCTTATAGCATTTAAATTTTAATCAAGAGCATTTACTGCAGAAACAACGTGAGCACAGCATAAACAGCATACATATATACTGACATGGGCACACACAACACAACATGTATACTCTCTTCACCTAAACTTGGCCCAGACTTTCACCCTTTTCCGGCCGGTTTCACAAAGCTCAGTGGCATAACTATGCAATGCTGCAGCTATGACAGTCTTCAATTGCACTTCTTCATGACTAGCATCGATTTCTGGCATTAATCTATCCTTAAACCTCAGCATTCGAGATGGGGAGATGACAATTTCAGGCCAAGTTACAGTAAAACTAGTACAGCAGTGTGGTACGGCAAAATATAGCAACAACAACAAGAAACAACAACAATAAAGTGAGGTGGGGTGAGTCTACGAGAGGCTTGGGTGATATGGAGGGTTGAATTCTGAGTGGCTATGTGAATCTCCTTAAGGCATGTTCCTTACCAATTTCTTCTGCATATTACACTTCAATATCCTCTTGTATGTTACTGATACAAAGTCTGTCAGAGTTAAAATATAAATAATAAACACAAAATTGTAAAGGTGTAATGAATTTCTTAACACCTGTTTTTTATGGACTTATTCTGCATATTATACCTCAATATCCTCTTGTATGTAACTGATACCCACACTTGTCGATATTTCAATTAAATAAATAACCTTGGTATCGTCATTTATGATATTTACAGGCGTAGGAATGAGTCTCCTTGGTTACTAGTCAAATTTATCCTTCAATCTGACTACATCTAGACATGAACTGAGCTGAAAGAGGTTATGGATCCTTAACAGTCAAGATTAAGCAAATTAGGTAGGAGTGAGTCTCCTTAGTTACAAGTCAAATTTATCCTCCAATCTGATTACATTTGGGCATGAACTGAGCTGAAAGAGGTTAAAGATCTTTATCAGCTGAGATTAAACATACTACAGTGTCCATCAAAGGGAGAAAAATGGACTGCAAGAAAAAGAAACCTTCAGCTTGCAGCCCACTTCAAAATCACAGTTTCCATCACTATAATGAGGAAACAGAGGTGTTATATGCAGAATAAATGGCTGTCCGTGAGTTATAAAATCTCTGTATTGTCGCAGTTTGAATAAATAATACAGACGAAGGTAATGAAGTAAATTGCTCAGGAACAGCTGGAACAAAATCCACAAAACAAAAACCACTCAGACTACAACACCACCCACAGATGCATGCACATAAACAAAAAGCTGGCTGGAGTGTGGTACTTACCCCCCATATCTAAGTTAGTTGCATCACCTTCCCAACTCTATACACTACTAGCTGCATGCAACAACCGCGACCACTGACGCAACCCTAGTCACCAACCAGCAGAGAAAAAAAAACACGGATTTAGAGTGGGTTGCCGGTGGGCGTGGGTGGGATGGTGGGAGGGAAACAGGAGGGAAAGGAGAAGGAAGGCACAGAGAAACACACATGATGGGGAGGGAGGAAACGAGAAGACGGCTCCTTAGACACTGATCATTAAAAAAAAAAAAAAAAAAAAAAAAGAGGATTTAGAGTGTTTACTGGAGGGATGGGGGAAGAGGAAGGGGGAGGAAATGGGAGGGAAGAAGATAGAGGAGAGCAGAACACACAATCCTAGACTCTGATCAATGAAAGTAAATAAAACTGGATTTGGACTGGGCTGCAGGTGGACAAGGGAAGGAAGGAATAAGGGAGGGAGGGAGGGAAGGAAGGAAGGAATAAGGGAGGGAGGAAGGATGGAAGGGGGGAATGAGGGAGGGATATGAGAAACAAACATGAGGGAATGGGAAGAAGTGACAAGATGGCTCCCTAAACACTGACTGTAGAAGAAAATCAATGGATTTTAGTGGGTTGGTGGTGGGTGGGAGGGATGCAGGAAGGGAGGGAGGACGATGTGGGAGGCAAATGGAAAGAAGGAAAAAGATAGAGAGATGAGAATAAGAAGAAACACTAAACAATGACCAACAGAGAAAAAAATTGGATTTAGAGTGAACTGCAGGTGGGCTGGAGGGATGGAGAGAAGGCAAGATGGAAGGAAGAAGGAAGGGAGATATTGAAGGAAATGGAGAGAAAAGGAAAGATGGAAAGTTGATGAGAGTGAGAAAAAACAATAAGTTGTGGGTGGGAAGGAGAGATGAGGGAGAGAGGGAGGTAATCAGGAAAGGAGGAAGGGAAAGAGAGAAAAAGAGAGGCGGTGGAAGGGAGAAAGAGAAAAAGATAAGTGGAGGAAAGGAGGGAGATATGAAATGAGGGAGGGGGAGTAAGAATTAGAAGTTGCACACTAGTCACTAACCATCAGAGAATGAGAAAGAGAAAAAGTGATTTAGGGTGGGTTGTGAGAGGGCAGGAGGGATGGAGGAAACTGAAGGGCAGGGGTGAAGGGAGATATGGGAGGAAAATGAAGGTAGGAAAAAGATGGAAAGATAAAGAGGGAACCCTAGATAATGAGCTGGGTAAGAAGAGAGAGAGAAAAAAAGGGAATCAGAGTGGGCAGTGGGAGGGAGAGAAGAGGGGAGGGAAATGGGAGGGGGGGAGGGAAGGGAAATGGGAGGGATGAGGTGAGATGAATGGGAGAGGAGTGTGGGAGGGAGAGAGACAAGGGAGGGAGGCAGGGAGAGATGAAGGAAAGAAGATAAAGAAACAAGGAAGCGGTAGAGAGGAAATGAGAAGAGAGAACCCTCGTCACTAACCAGTAAAGAATGAGAATTGGAGTTAAGATGGCCTGCAGGTGACTGGGAGGGATGGAGAGACATGGAGGGAGGTTTGGAGGGAAGGAGGGAGGTTTGGCATAAGGCATGGGAAGGAAGAGGAAATCAAGAACAATGAAGGCACAAGTACGGAACCCTTGAGGAAATACGAAGAGGGGAAAAATTACTGCTGTGTGAACTGTGGGAGCAAATCAGGGTAGGTGAGGATGACGGTGGGAAGGAAGAGTGGAGGGAGGAGGGAGATATGGGAGGGAGGAGTGGAGGGAGGTAGAGAGATATGGGAGGGAGGAGTGGAGGGAGGCAGGGAGATATGGGAGGGAGAGGGGGGAGACATGGGAGGGAAAGATGAAGGGTGGGAGGGAGAAACAGGAAGGCAAGGAGTGAAAGAAGGGAAGGAAATATTGAAGGAATGAAGGAGGGGATGGAGAAAAGTAGGGGTTGTGAGGAAGGAAGCTCTGGCCATTGATGTGTGAGAGAGAGACCGACCCTGTGTGTAACCAACATCAATGTGGCTACATCGAATACACAACTACGGGAGTGATGGTGGTAGTTGTGGTTATGCGGTGGTAGTTGTGGCTGTGGTGGTGGTAGAGATGATGATGGCAGTTGTGGTGGTAGTTGTTAAACTTATGGTTATAAGGGTGGTAACTGGGGTGGTAGTAGTGCTTGTGGTTGTGGTTATAATGGTAGTAGTTGTGATGGTAATGGTAGTTATCACTGCAATTGTGGTTGTTGTAGCAAAGCCATGATGGTAGTGGTGGTGGTAATGGTAGTAGTGGAAGTAATGGTAGCAGTGGTAGTAGTAGTGGTGGTGATGGTAGTAGTGGTTGTAGCACTGGTAGTGGTGGTAGTAATAACAGTTAATGCCAAACCAACAACAACAACTTCTCAAAAATGCTATAGTGTGTTTGTTCTAACCTGACAGAGTTCCCTGACCCCTTGCAACTCGGTTGATGGGCAAGTGTTGTCAGATTGGAAACTGACTAGTAACCAAGGAGATCCATTCAATCTCATGACTATGATCAGCTGAACTTCACACCACCAAAAGTTAGTATTCATATTGTGACTGGCCCAGTTCCCCCACATGAATATAAGCTTTCAATAGTAACCAAGGAGATTCATTTTAACCTCACAGCTAAAGCTCATCAGATTTCATGCATCTAGAAGTTAGCAGTCACTCTGAGGCCCAGTTCCATCAGGTGAAAACAAACCTGCTGTACNTATTGAAGGAATGAAGGAGGGGATGGAGAAAAGTAGGGGTTGTGAGGAAGGAAGCTCTGGCCATTGATGTGTGAGAGAGAGACCGACCCTGTGTGTAACCAACATCAATGTGGCTACATCGAATACACAACTACGGGAGTGATGGTGGTAGTTGTGGTTATGCGGTGGTAGTTGTGGCTGTGGTGGTGGTAGAGATGATGATGGCAGTTGTGGTGGTAGTTGTTAAACTTATGGTTATAAGGGTGGTAACTGGGGTGGTAGTAGTGCTTGTGGTTGTGGTTATAATGGTAGTAGTTGTGATGGTAATGGTAGTTATCACTGCAATTGTGGTTGTTGTAGCAAAGCCATGATGGTAGTGGTGGTGGTAATGGTAGTAGTGGAAGTAATGGTAGCAGTGGTAGTAGTAGTGGTGGTGATGGTAGTAGTGGTTGTAGCACTGGTAGTGGTGGTAGTAATAACAGTTAATGCCAAACCAACAACAACAACTTCTCAAAAATGCTATAGTGTGTTTGTTCTAACCTGACAGAGTTCCCTGACCCCTTGCAACTCGGTTGATGGGCAAGTGTTGTCAGATTGGAAACTGACTAGTAACCAAGGAGATCCATTCAATCTCATGACTATGATCAGCTGAACTTCACACCACCAAAAGTTAGTATTCATATTGTGACTGGCCCAGTTCCCCCACATGAATATAAGCTTTCAATAGTAACCAAGGAGATTCATTTTAACCTCACAGCTAAAGCTCATCAGATTTCATGCATCTAGAAGTTAGCAGTCACTCTGAGGCCCAGTTCCATCAGGTGAAAACAAACCTGCTGTACACAAGTTACAGCGCACATTCTCTCACTCTTTGCTATTTATTAATCACACTCAGTGACTACATTCTCATGAACTTATACCCCAAGCACCTTTCCCCAAGGGATTTACTTTGAATACTACTCCTAAATAAGGTCTTCGTGCTGAAGACAGATGCCTTCATACAGCTGCACCAATACCATCAGGCAGCAGACCTGCCCAGATATACAAACATCCCTCAACATCCTCCCTATCCCCCCAGAAGACGGTGGACTGCGGAAGAAGGGTTGCTTCGACCTGCAGTCTACTGGAATCATAGATGAGCCTGGGCTTACAACTATAATCTGCTCAGTCTTGACTGATAAAGATCCTTAACCTCTTTCAGCTCAGTTCATGACCATACGTTGTCAGACTGGAGAATAAATTTGACTAGTAACCGAAGAGACTCAATCCTACCTCATCACTAGTAACCGAGGAGACTCATTCCTACCTCATCACTAGGAATTATCGAATTTCACGCAACTATGACTGAGTATTGAAGTTGTCCCTCAGATGAAAACCAACCAAGTATAGTGTACTGTACTCGTATACCATACACTGTGGTGCTGGAAAGGAATGCCTTCATGAGTGGCACTGATATAACTGGCCTTGTACAAACATCTCTCAACTCTCTCCACCCAAGAGGAGGAGGATGGACTGCAGGAGAAGGAAAGCTTCAGCCTGCAGTGCACCAGGTTCACTTTATAAGCCTTGGACAACAACAACAACAACAACATAACTTTTGCTTTAACCTTTTCTGAATCCTGCCCATCCCAAAGTCCTATTAAGAATTAAATGATGATGATGATAATGGTGATGTGTGGTGTGTTGCATGAATTTCACTGTATCTATCACGGAAGGAGTGGTCATGAAATGAATTGCCTCCACGTCACCCTGTCCTCTGCCATCAGGCTACCCTCTCTCCAATTCACACACACCCCTCACTCACATACCCCTCCATCCCAGCCCTCCAACTCATTCTTGGTCTTCCCCTGTTGGCAAGCTCTTTTCTTTTGTTTGTTCATTTACTATTCTCTTCCCATCTCCTTTTATTTTTTTTATTTATTTATTTTTTTGCCTCAACTTTCTTTTATGCCAATGATATTTTTATGCTCTATATTTAATTTCTCTTCTCATGCTCTTTGCTTTATGACTAACTTTATGCAATTTATTTAATATTATTTTGTACCCTGACAATCTGTTTTCAGGCTACAAGGATTTGACATTCAGTCCACTTCTATCTATCTATCTATTGCCAGGCGCCTCAATCCCGAATGGGGTGGCCACAAACAAATCGCCTCCATGTCACTCTGTCCCCTGCCATTTCACTACCACGCACCCAACTCAAACCCCCCTCTCTCATATACCTCTCCACTCCGTCCCTCCATCTCATCCTCGGCCTCCCCCTCCCTCTCGCCCCCTCCACCTCACTCACATACACTCTCCTTGTCAATCTTTCACTCTCCATCCTCTCCACATGCCCAAACCACCTTAACGTGTTTCTCCTAATGCTTCCCATCAGTCCACTTAATACATTTATATACTTTTTTAAATTTTCTGATAAATGTTGAAAACTTAAATATTCTTTTTTATAACAATGCCTTTGTCTATGATGATCTTTAAATATTTAATGACAAATACCATACTTGTGCAAATATATTGTTAAACCCCCCGTTTGAGATAGAGGGATGGCAATCTTAGGCCAAGTTAGAGAAAACAAAGTAGAGCCTCACAACTATAGTGTGTTTAACCTGTAAATGATCCATAACCCCTTTCAGGTCAATCTGATGGCCAAGTAAAGCCATACTGGCAAGTCGACTTAGCTAGCAACCATGGAGACTCATTCATCCCTCATTACTAAGGTTCATAGAATCTCACACAACCACAGCTTAATATTGCAGCTGTGAGTGGTCCAGTTTTGTCAGGTGAAAACAAAGCAATAACAGCGAAGGGACAGAAACAGCCTCCATGAACCACATCAGAACAACAGCACCTTGTGTTTAATTCATCCAGCCTACCAGAGTCCCCTGCTAGAGACATTTTTAACTTACCTTGAGATCTGCACGCAAGCGAGCAACACGGGATGAGGCTACAACTGAGGGTGAAGGAGGGTGTGCCAAGGGAAGACGCATTCCGTATACAGGGTGTTCCGAATATTATGCGACCCAATTCTTGTGTGTTGTGGAGAAGGAATTACTGATGTCTAACCTGCATCATTTTCTACTTCCCATAATCCTTTTCACGCTATATGGTGTCTGCTTTTTTGCATCTACTGATTGCCGGGTTGATTAGTAATTTCACAAAGCAGCCAATTATGTCTTAGCTCATCATACCAGCAGACTGAGCCACCCCCACAACACACAAGATTGGAAAATGCAATATCAAACCACCCTATAATTCTATCATCATGCTGCTTTAACACGTAGAACTTACTATATAATGATGCTGCTTATGGAATGCTGTTTTCATGTTAATTTGGTGATCATCATCCACTCACTTGATGCAGTGCTGCCTACTTCTTCCTTCACCTTTACCATTCTTTTTCTGTATCTGCCCTCCTCTCTTCCTACTTCTCCCATCCTTCCTATCACTTTTTATTATTATTCTTCCATTTCAGGTGGCTCTACACTGAGTGACAGGCCTAATGGCTTCCTGTAACCCAGGAAACCATTTACCGTGCTGTGCTGTAATCATATAACCAAATAATGGGGTGATGTGGAGTCTCCTATTGTGCCCCTCTTTAACTATGTGGAGACACAAATGTGGTGTCCACCAGGGAATTAAACCTCCACTTTTGCCCATGCCTTGCTGTGGCAAGACACTGTCAGCCACAGGGGAACATCATTCACCTGCATGGGGTGGCTCTGCAGGGACCGTTGCTTGCCTGCAGTTGATGGGTCTGCTCAGCCAGACAGACTGCAGTTACTAAACTTTACCTCTTTATTGATATCAACCAACACTTAAAATACTTAAAGGTTATTCTTCCTCCCCCCCCCCTCCCCAAATGCTTCTGTGTATAAGTTCCCTCCCTTCCCCCCCCCCCCATCCAAATACTTCTATGTATTTCTTGCCTTATTTTAACATAAAGGTATTTCTTAAAATATTTTGTTCATTTTGTATTTTTTCCATTTATCACCCAACCATGCACATACAGGTCATTCATTTTAAGCAACTTCCCCCCCCCATAGTTCAATGGCATAACAAGACAAAACTATGGCTCTACGGCCTTTCCATATAACTTCTTCGCGACTCATTGTATTCTAGTGTTAATTTCCTGTTACAACCTGACTTTTCAAGATGGAGAGATGGAAGTTTTAAACCAAAATAAGGTAAAATGAGTATGATGATCCAGCCACCATGGATTAATTAACTACCATCTGCACTTACGATTGCTATTACGGTACTTCATCTTAAACATCCCAACTAATTTCCGATGTATATTTTTTGCATGTTTAAATTTACATGTTTATGTTGATATTACAACTGCTTCCTTTTGTAGTTCTGGTTCTTCAGTATCCTACCATTTACTGTTTCACATTATTAGCTTTCAGTATTACCATTTCTGATATCCAATTTCAGTCTTCTACTTCATTCATTCATCCCTCTTCCCATCCGATATTAGTGGAACTGTTATGCCTCTATCTGAAAAGCTAGAAGTGTCATGTTTTAGCTTTATCTGATACTCCAGAACTCTTATGTTTTAGCTTTATCTGATACTCCAAACTCTTATGTTTTAGCTTTATCTGATACTCCAAACTCTTATGTTTTAGCTTTATCTGGAACTCTAGAACTGTCATGTTTTAGCTGTATCTAATGCCAGATGCCTTGCTCCCAGAAGGGGTGGCCACAAACAAATTGCCCCCTGTTCTCTGCCATCTCGCTCCCCTCTCTCCGAATTTCATCACCCTTGATATATTCTCCACCTTGCCCATCCAAATCATTCTTGGTCTTCCTCTCACCTTCCATGTCAAGCAGATTGAAAATTTTACTCGTGTCTCAAACTGACACTGATATAGACAGTTACGTCACTGGCTACAGATACAAGCCTCACAATAGTTTAAAAAATAACAAAAGCATATGGATGTACGGAACATTTCAAGAGACAATGAAGACACCTGTTCTGCTACATTTTCCTCTTCCTAATTTTGGGTCCATCAATTTGGATTTTGATGACAATGACAATGATGATGATGGTGATGATGAATGTATAATGAAACAACCAATTCCACCCACCAACCCTCAGGCTAAGACCACTAATTCTACAATATACTCTTTAAAAAGAAGGAGGAAAAAAAAATCAGTTGGCATATCGAAGAAGATGGCACGAGTCACAACATAAATACAGTAATCGGATTTTGTTGCCCGTGCTTATGAAACTTCAGTCAAAACTTCTGTGAATATGAATGCGTGTAATCACAATGGCTGGTTATATAGAAACTGATGCGTGTATAATACATGGCTCGTATAATCACAGTGGAATATGTTTATGTGGCGTGCATTTGACTGCGATGCAAGAGCTGTCGAGTGCTGAAGGTGAAGGGAGTGAAAGAGTCATGCATGCTGGATAATGTGAGGGAGTGCAGTGAGGATGAGAGTGGGGGAGTGAGAAAAGTGGATGAGGAAGTGAAAAGGGTGGATGAGGATGTAAGAAGGGTGAGAAGGTGAGTGAGAAGGGTGTGCCAGGGAGTGAGTATGGTGAAGGAAGGATTGAGTGTAAGAGGGAGGGAGGGAGGGACTGAGCGTAAGAGGGAGGGAGGGAGGGAGGAACTGAGCGTAAGAGGGCAGGAGGGATTACATGTGAGAAGGAGAGACTGGCATAATGTATGCAAAGTTCTATAGTTCTTTCACCTTAACCTGACTCAGTCTCTCATCCTTCTGAAGTTTATTTCACATAGTTTCATGGCAGAATAAGAACATTAACACTCCACATTCTTTCCACAGCACTTCTTCATGACTATCTTATTCCTGTGTTAAACTCTTGTTACAACTCAGCCTTCAAGATGGAGAATTGGCAATTTTAGGCCACATTATAGTAAAAGAAGTACAATCAGCATGTAATGAGTGCAAGAGTGTGCAGTAACAGAGAGTTACATAGGCCAAAAAATTGATTAAATGGAGAGCGAGAGGTGTAGAGTAAGGATGTGTAATATCAATAAGTGGTAGGTGGTGGCGACCATCATCCACTCACTTGATGTAGTGCTGCCTACTTCTTCCTTAGCCTCTATCACTGTTTTTGTGTGCCTGCCCTCCTCTCTTCCTATTTCTCCCATCTTTCCTCTCACTTCTTACTGCTTTTCTTTCCTTTACAGGTGGCTTTACATTGAGTGACAAGCCAAATGGTTTCCTGTAAGCCAAGAAACCATTTACAACGCTGGGTGATAACCATATAACCAAACCATACGTGCTCCCTACGTGTCAACAAGTGGGTTGGTGGAGGGTTAGTGCCCCTCCCCGTAAAATAAATAACTCAAAGTCAAATGGCCACCCCTTACGGGATTATGGTGTCTGGCAATAGATAGATAGACTAATGTATACCCTTTTTACTCTAACTTGGCCTAAAACAGCCATCTCTCCATCTTGAATGCCGAGTTGTAACAATAGATTAACAATAAGGTATGAAGCTAATCACAAAGGAGTACAATGGATAGGAAGTAGATCTGATGCACTGTCTCTTTCTACCATTAAGCTGCATGAAATAAGCTGTAAATGGACAAAAATCTGGGCCAAGTTAAGATGAAATGTGTATAAAAATTATGTGTGAATTGATAAATATATGTGAAGCTGATGACGTAGGGAACAGAGTTGTGCAGGGTAGAAAGGACAGGATGGAACATAATGACAGGGAAGATAGGATGAGAAGGGGTAGGGTAATTTGGTTTAAGTTAGGTCAGTGTAAGGTAGGTTAGGTTAGGACAGGACAGGGCAGGGAAAGGCAGAGTAGGTTAGTACTGGATAGAGTAGGGTAAGGTAGGTTAGAGCAGGGCAGGGGAGAAAAAGATGAAAGAAAAAAAAAAAATCAGGTAGTATGGAATAACAGTGAGTTATGTTCAGTTAGGACTAAGCAAGATCGGGTGAAACATGGTCCAGTAAGATAAGGTAGGGAAATAAGATAAAGGTTCAGATGGGGTAAGAGAGGGCAAAATAATATTAATCAGGGAAGGACAGGGCTGGGCAGGGCAGGAGTGGATGAAATAGGGTCTGATGGGGTAAGGTATGAAAAGGAAGAATCAGATGAGGTGAGGTAGGGCAAAATAGTATTAATCAGGGCAGGGCCACAACAACAACAGTGGTGGTGGTGCAAAGGGAGAGCCTAGTGGTACAGCAAAGGGATGCGTCTACAACAACGCTATATAGAGCTGTCGTCATTCTCGGCAGTTACCCCTTAAATCTGGTGATGTACTTTTACCTTATTCTTGGCACTATGGAACTATATTATTCAACTTGGAAATGGTCTTTCATACTGAAGGGGTTTAATGTGGCTGTGTCTAACCCCTCCAGTTCAAAATGTCTATCACAAGCAACATAAAATCATCTGGAGACAGGAAAAGCATAATGAAATTACGCCCTCAGGGAAAGAAAGAAAAAAAAATGATAACAACATGAGGGCATCATCATTTTATTTTTGCCATCTGCTGACAATTTTATTTAGCCTGAGACAGACTTCTGAAACTCAAGAGGTCAGACACATCTATAATAAACACTTTTAATGTAAGAAGACTTTTCCTAAACTGAATAAAGTCACCTGGTAGGAGCAAGAATCAGCTAAAAAGGACGCCAGGGGGTTGACGGCTGAGAACATGTGCTTGAGTGTGGGTGCAGGTGCAAATGAGGGCACTACAGTATAGGGAGAGCCGAGTCTGAGCAGGGTATGAGCGGCACAGCAAGGCGGACATTTTGATGGCACCCAGGACTGTATTCCAGGTGACATAGAAGGATTCTTGGCATCTCTTCCTTAGTGATTTATTTTGCATTTCTCACCTAAATATTCTCCTTGTGCTATTTATTGGTTTATTTTGCAAATCACACCTTAACATGCTCTTGTGGGCTAGTTATTTGTTTATATCACACCTTAACATTTTCCTGTGTGCTGTTTACCGATTTATTTTGCATATCAAACCTTAACAATCTCCTGCGTGTTTTTTATATATTTATTTTGCATATTACAACTATACACTTCTCCTGCTTGATATTTATGCTGTTTTAATATCAACAGACTTTGCACTGGTATTATATGGGAGAATACGATGCAATGCACAGAATAAACTCCTAAAGATGAAGTGTTAAGGTATCCTCATTGCCTCATGCTGGATGTCTGAATATTTACACTGAGCACACATACAGTACAGGCAGTATCCTTATTAATTTCAGGGTACATTCACTCTGCTCAAATCTTAACGATACCTATCCATCTATCTATATCCACACACCACAATCCCATAAGGGGTGACAGTTTGTCTTAGAGTTGTTTTATGGGGAGGGGCATTAACTCTCCACCAACCTACTTACTGACAAGTAGGGAACACATATGGGTTGGTTATATGGTTACCACCTTGTGCTGTACACAGTTTCCTGGCTTCAACTATACCTACTCTCGCACAATTACATATAAAAATAACACTGCCTTTCTCTAGACTTTTCTTTCTGTTTCTACAGACTTTTCCTTATTTTATCTCAGGAGTTTCTATAACCCAGGAATACTGTCTGCTGTTTTTCAAGCTTAAGCATACATGGGAGAAGGTACTGTGTGTTAGAGCATCTGTAGATCAGCATCATCTTTTACAGGTTTTGCTTACTTCTCTTTTCATTTCATTTTGTTTATATTTGTTCCAAGTGCCTCCCTGTGTCAACCTGGGTCACCTAATGGCAGGTTTCCATGCTACTCAGTCTCTAGCAGCATCTCTATTCAGCCCCTTATCCCTGAGGTCACAGTCTATGCCCTCATCCCAGGTCTTTTTCAGTGTGGTTCTTGTAATCCTACCCTCAGTGTTCACACCTCTCACCCTCTGAACCCAGCTGTCATCCTCTATCCTCTCCACATGCCCACACCATCTCAATCCATCCCTTCTCATCACAACACTAATACATTACAGTCCCATCCTTCCTCTCAACTCTTCATTCACAGTCCTAACCCCTCAGCCTGTCACTCAAGGAAATAGTCAGTCTGGCTGCTATATCCATTTTACAGTACAGTAAACTAAGCAGAATATCAGTATCTCAAAAACATTTGAATATCAGCAGGTACTATCTGTATTTCATAAACATTTAAATATCAGCAAGTTCTGTCTGTCTCTCATAAATATTTAAACATCCAGCAAGTGGCTTACATTGGATGGGTGCCTTCTGAAGTAAAAAATTGTCCTTCAGCCATATTCTCATGGGTTTAGAAGTCTCCCTGACACCTCTTCCTTAGTGATTTATTCTGCATATCAACACTTAACCCCTACAATTCCATTATGTGTGTTAGCAACATATTCTCATTCCCCTCCCACGCCTCTTCAGCCCGCTTCACGGAGACATTTTGTAATGAGGGGGTTAAGGACGGCTGTATCTAACCCCCAAGGTCAGAATGCCTCTCCAACACTGAATTAAACTGTCAAGGGATACAAAGAATACAAGGAAAATAATGTCACTCAATGGAGGAGGTTAGTATATTCTTGTAAGGGAAGGCTGTTTAGTTATTTCGATACCGGTATTTCTTAACAAATATTCCTTAACGATTCATTCTGCATATTTCACCTCCATATTTTCTTGCATGTTACCGATGCATACTACATCACTGCTAACACGAGAATAATGACACAGAAGAGAATGCTAAGGTGTAATATGCAAAATAAATCACTAGAGAAGAGGTTACTACAAAGCCCCATATCTCTTTAAAATCAACTGCAACTGACTAAACAACACACAGGGAATATTACCAAGCCCTCTGCGGAATTATACTAGTAAGGAAGAAGTGCCAGCGATATTTCTAAGCTGATAAAATGGCCCCTTGTCATGGCTCATACGATAGGCTAAGTGAAGGCAGAAGAGAGAGGAAGAAGAGGGAGAGACTGAGAGAAAATGGATAATATATACTGGACAGACTGAGGGAGAAAGATACAAAAAACAAAAATGTAAAAAATAAAAAACACTAATAAAGAAAGTCAAAAGATCTATTCAAGCAAAGAACTGGTGTGATCAGGCTTTTTACTCTATAGAGAATATTATATATGAAAAAAATTGGCAAAAAACAAGGCAGAGAACGTATGGTCTCAGAGGAAATATATTACATACATCAAAAGACATCAAAACAACAACAAAAGGGACAACAGTATGGCCAAGGCAAAATGAAGTATATATAAATGATCAGGTAAACTCTGTAAGATCGGATTACTTCTCTTTTTAACCCCCCTGAGTCCGGATGATGTCTTTTCTACAATCTGCTTATTGTAACTAGGCAGAGAGCTTCTTTCCTTTAAAGTTTGTTTCCCGTAGCTCAATAGCAGAATAACACAGTGTTACGGCTCATCGTCATCTTCATAGCACTTCTCTGTGGCTAGCACCATGTTGTACTATTAATCTCTTGTTACTGCTCAACAGTCAAAATGGAGAGATACCAATTCTATGCCTATACTCATTTTACACTACCTGGCCTTAAATTACCACCTCTCCATCTTGAATGCTAAGATATAACAACAGACTAACACTTGACTATGATGCTGGGCACAAAGAAGGGTTATAGAAAGGATGTAGAACTGTAGCACTGCCCTTTTCAGCCACTGTGCTATGTGCAGTAAGCAGCAGTGGGAGGGAAATCTGGGCCCAACTGGAGAAAGGAAAGTACTGTATAGTTAAAGCAAACATAGTTTATTCTAGCAGTTATCAACCAATTTTATTAACCTGGGAATGGTCTCTCACACAGAAAGGGCTTTATTAATGCTATATCTAACCCCATCAGTTAGATAAGTCTGTCCTAAGCCAAGTAAAATTGTCAAAGGTGGTAAGAATAAAATAAACGAGACATCCCCGGGCTCAGTGGGTTAAGGGAAATGAAGTTTATTCTTTAAGGGAGACGAGAGGAAGAAAAAATGTGCGCCTACCTTCAGGTTTCTTATCGACAGGTTCGGTTTTGAGATGGGACATTGTGGGTTGACTGACGATGATTGATGGCTTTGTTGACGCTGCCTGGGGCGCTGATGATGATGATGTCGGTGTGGGTTGAGGTGCCGATGATGGTAGATGGGGCTCGGATGTGGGTGGCAGGGGTGGCGGTGGGGTCATCACTGTGGGGGTTGTGGTGGTGGTGGTGGTGGTGGTGGAGGTAGGGGTGGGGGTTGACGACAGGGTGGACATGGTCAGTATAGTGGGTGGGGGAGGGGGTGGGGGCAGTTGTGATGTGGGTGTGGTGTCAGCATAATGCTGTTTCTTGGGTGGGATAACCACCGTGATGGGAGGGGGAGACCGAAGCTTACGCCTCAACCGGTCCTCCTCAATCACCCGCACCTCTCCCGGTTCCTCCTTTACCTGTGGATATAGGACGCTGTTATCATGCCATACAATGGGGCTCACAGTACTGTCATGTAGGGACTTCCTGACTTCCATGGAACTGTTGCACACTTTTCCTAACCTCCCATCTGCTCACCTGGTTTGCATCATCTCACAGAACAGGGCAATTCTCCATCCATCCAACCACCATCAAATCCCATGTCGCCCCACAGAGGAGCATAGGAGCCCAAGGCTAGGCAAGTTGGTCCTGACATTTAAGATGTGACCAGCCTCACTCATCCCTGAGTGGCATTACATGAGCAATAAACCCCAACCATCCCTTGGATATAAACCTTCAACGGCTCAATCCGACTGGAGCGCTGTAACTACCAGGCGCCAAAATTTGGTTATATGGTTACCACCCAGTGTAGTAAATGGTTTCCTGGTGTACAGGAAACCATCTGGCTTGTCACTGAGTGTAGAGTCACCCACAGGCTGAAGGACGAGGAAAGAATGAAGGAAAAAGACAGGAGAGAGAGTGCAAAGTCACCTGTAGGCAGAAGGACAAAGAAAGAATGAAGGAAAGAAAAATACACGATGATTGAAGGAAAGAAGGATGAAGGAGAGGAAAAGGCAAACACCCGAGAGCAGCACTACATCGTGTGAGTGGATGATGAGTGCCCCCACCTATCACATGGCAATTCTCACCAGCTGGATATTAAGTGGTGGTTGCTGGATTATTCAACAGCCATTAGCTACTCTCCAAATTTTCTCCCATTTTTGAAAATGATATACTGAAATGGGTTAGGGATCTCTGTCAAATTAAAATAAACTGATTATTGTTCCCTGAATACAAAATTACACACACACACAGACACAAAACTATTTCACATACACTCTCTTTCCTACATGCCTCTTCCCAACTTGTCCTAAGCCATCATGGGATGGTTTCCTGTCTATAACCCAAAGTGTCTGTTGAAAAAGGACTTACTCTACCCCTCAGTTCATATTCATGACCTTCCATCCACTTTCACAAAAAGATCCACTATTTCCAGTTCTCTAACTCAGTCACTCACTCTTTTGTGTGTACAAACCTTGGTATGTGGCCTGGTGATAAACCTTGCATGCAGTGTTGCAGCCAGTCCCTCCACAGGTCCATCCTCCCCCAGCCCCGCCCCCGCCCCACCTCCAGATCCCGTCCCGGACCCCGACCCTGCTTGCTGTGGGGCCGGAAGAGTGGGGCGGGGCTGGGGCTTGGGGGGATCCTGGATGGAGGTAGGAGGTGGGGTGGCACCTGCCGGGGCTGGGGCAGGGCACTTGCTGTACATGGACACCAACCGGGCCTCCAGCCCATCTCGTCCGGGGGAGGGCACTGGAGGCGGCATGTGGGGCTTCTCCTCGTAGGGGGGCCCCCGTGGGGACCTGGCCCGGGGGTACATGAGCCCCTCCACAGCTTGGGCAGGGTCAGTGCTGCCAGGACGGGGCACAGGGGAATACACCACCCTCATGGCAGGGGACTGCTGCCGCCCTGCCTCACCCTCCCCAGTGGCCCCTGCCCCCTTGCCATAACTCTCCTCAACAATCCTGGCGATGCGGGAGCTGGGACGGGGTGAGGCATTGGGGCGGGGAGAGGCGTTGGGGCGGGGTGAGGCGGTGGGACGTGGGGAGGCAGTTAGACGGGGTGGTGGTGGGGGTGGGGCAGATGCAGCGATGGTCATGTCAACTGCAGCATTGATGATGGACTGGGGCGAGATTTCCAGCGTGCGTTCCACCTCACCGCTGATCAGCTCACCCACACTGCGCCCACCCTGCCCGGCCCCAGCCCCACTCCGCCCACCCTCCATGGCAAGCTTCTCCTGGGAGAGGTGGCGGCGCAAGGCAAGCTTGGCCGGGGACACCTGGGTGTAGTCCGGCTGACCCCCCACCCCCTGTCCTGCCCCTGGCCCTGGCCCAGTCACCAGACCTCGCACCTCCCCCCGCCTGTCTCGCCGGGGCATCTCTGGCCTCAGGGGCAGGCTAGGGGCAGAGTATGAAGGGATGGTTGGGGCAGCAGGTGTGGGTCGGGGTGGGGCAGCCAGGGCCGGGGGTTTATCCTCATTGAGCACGTTGGTGATGATCAGTTTGAGTCGGTCTTCAAAGTCGTTCACACGTGGTGGCTGTTGTGCACGCACCAGTGAGAATGTGCGTGGTGCTGGAGCCTTGTCTGCCCCCGACCCTACCCGTCCCGGGGCTGCCTTGGCATCTGGGGGATGGGGTGGAGGCTCAACTTTGGGCAGAGTCGAGGCAACAGCTGGGGCGGTGTAGCGCTGCGTAAGCACCACCACCCGACCCCCTGGCCCCGTGCCCGCCCCAGCACCAATGTCCTGCAGCACAGGTGGGGCCGGGGCCGGAGCTGGGGGTGGGTTGTGGGGTCGCGGCACCTCCATCATAACCCCACCCCGCCCCGCCCCGGCCCCCTGGGTGTCCTGCACCCGTACCTCTGTGCCGGTGGGCAAGGCAGGGATGCGCCCTGCCTCAATTTGCCTGCCGGTCTCCAAGATCTTCTGTGCCAGGATCTCTGGGTTCTTCTCCTCAATCTTGCCGACGTCCGGGATGCTCGGCCACTCCTGGTTGCGAGATCTGTGTCGGGTCTTCCCCGGGGCAGGGTGGTGACGACCGGGGCTCTTCTCCTGGCCTCTTGCCCCAGCTGCCCCAGTACCTGGTACCACCGGAGGTGCCCCACGAGCCCCCTCGGTCTCAAGGCTGGTCACCTCACTCTCCAGTCGGGACACCTGTGAGTGCAGCTTCTTGCGCTGGGTCAGGGTCTGGGAAATCTCACGAAGGATGAACTCCTGAGTCAACTGCGAACCCTCCACACTCTGTGAAAACATACACCACCACCATCATTACCATACACCACCATCATCATCATTACCATCAAAACAAGGAAACAGAAACCAAGAAATAACAAAAGCTAGCAACCAACACAAAATCATCATCATCAGTATAACCATCATCACTGCTGACATCGTCATCATCAACAAAAATCAGGAAAGCTCAAAAAAGGAACACTATCAACAGCCATCCCATCATGATTATTATTATAATTATTTACCTCACATGATTATTATTATCAACATTATCATCATCATCTTCAACAACATTAA
This sequence comes from Birgus latro, assembly GCA_018397915.1. Classification (NCBI taxonomy): domain Eukaryota; kingdom Metazoa; phylum Arthropoda; class Malacostraca; order Decapoda; family Coenobitidae; genus Birgus; species Birgus latro. Next base: position 35,304 of record JAGKTI010003049.1, on the reverse strand, counting down.
ACACATCATAGTCACTGTCATCACCATTAACATAAATCACATCACTGTCACTATCATCATTAAACACACCAGTCATCATCATCAGAATTACCTTGACCTCTTGTCTCATCCAAGGATGGGATGAGATAGGGTACAAAAAAAAAAAAAAAAAAAAAGAACTATCATCATCACTAACACCACCATCATCAGAGCTGCCCTGTTCTACTGATGATACTATATGAAGGAGGCACCTCTCTCCACCATGTCAACCACAGTGAGGAATTTCAACAGCAATTCACACCAACTCACCCCATTGACGAGTCCATTACGCCGGTATTTGTTGAGGATGTCGTGTTGCCGCAGACGCACCAATCGCTCCTGTTCCTCCTCTGCCGACGTCACTTGCTGCTGCAGTGATGATACGTTGGCCTGTAGCTCCTTGTGGCGCCATACGATCTCCTGAGCGAAGATTCGCGAGTTGTAAAGACAATTCTAGACTATCTTTCTGTCACTCGTTTACTCTATTTCCCTTAAGGTCTCTGCTCCCCTTCTGGACAATCTCTTCATCTCTCACTTTCTCCTTCCTTTTCCCTTATCTCTCTTTCTCCCTTATACTCTCCACCCTTGCCCTCTCTGCCAAAATCACTTGATATTTTGGCAACACCATTCTGACTTACAGCTCCTTGTGGTGCCATATAAGCTCCTGTGATGGATATTGCAGCTTTCTTAAGTATTTCTGTACCTCCATCTCATTCATGTGTCTCCCCACTTTCCTTCCTCCCTCCAACTCACCCTTCTTTGCAATCTACCTCCCTCTTCTCTCTTTAACCCTCACTTAGCCCCTCTCTCCCTCCTTCCCTAACTCCTTCCTTCACTCTCAGGTAGTCTCTCCCTCCCTCCCTAACTCTTTCCTTTACCCTCAAATTGTCTCTCTCTCTCTCCTTTGCCCTTAGTTAGTCTCTCTCTCTCTCCTTTATCCTCAATTAGTCTCTCTCTCTCTCTCTCTCTCTCTCTCCTTTACCTTCAATTAGTCTCTCCCTCCCTCCCTCCCTTACTCTTTCTTTCATCCTCAATTTCTTTCTCTCATTCTCTCTCTTTCTCTCTCACCTTGGCACGATTCAGCAAGTCTTCAGGATTTGCTGCTGTCATGCCTAGTTCAGAAATCCTGGACCTCAACAGAGCCACAGAGTCATCAATCAGCACCTTAATCTGACGTTCCAGCTGGGCCGCTCGGGATTTCAGTGACTTGTTCTTCTCCTGTGAGGGGCAAATTGACCTGGCTCAATACAGTTACAGGCAGATGACTAGCCTACTTCCCCTGGTGGAACCTAAATTTGCCAAATCAACAGGGAGCACCTTCATTTGACATTGTAACTGGGCCACTCTGGATTTAAGTGACTTATTTTTCACTTGTAGTGCGTAAGTTGAGTTAGATGGGTCTAATTTTAAGTGAATACTGTATTTCAGATCTAATCTAGTACTGCCATGCTTCTTCCTCTTACGGCACTACCATACCAGGGTTGGCCATGGTACAGGTCATGGCTTCTATGAACTGGAAGTTTAACCAAGAGCCAAAACCAGCTAATTACTTCCCAACAGTTGGTGGAAGCTGTTGAGAGAGAGAGAGAGAGAGAGAGAGAGAGAGAGAGCGAGAGAGAGAGAGAGAGCGAGAGAGAGCGAGAGAGCCTGTTGGATGTGTGTTAAGATCTGTAACAAAGTGAGTGTGAGGTGGCTGTGTGACTTTTTGTCTTTGTGACTATTTTGTGAGTNGGGGGGGAAAGAGAGGAGGAAGAGAAAGAGAGAAGGAGAGGAGGAGGGGGAGGGAGAGAGAGAGAGAGAGAGAGAGAGAGAGAGAGAATCTACGATGTGTAATAAGATCTGTAACAAAGTGAGTCTTAGCTGGCAGTATGACTTTATGTACTTGTGGCTATTTTGTGCCTGACGATAAAGACTATGTGCCTGGTTATCAAGCTTGTAGACACACTTCACTCTTATGGTGGTGCCTCCCAGGGTTCATGGTGGCCAATCATCTACTTCCTAAAATGGTAATATTTGTCTTTCTACTATACAAAGCTGACACATCACAGCCACAGTTAAACCAATACAAAACCATCACCATCATCACCACAGTATCACCATCATCATCATCACCACAGTATCACCATCATCATCATCACCACAGTTAAACCAAAAAATCATCATTACCAGTTAAACCAATAAATCATCATCACAATTAAACTAATAAATCATCATCATCACTGATCCTCCTCATTATCATCAATCAAATTTTGCCCCATATAAACAGGGGCATGGGGGCCCGCGGCTAAACTACTGTCCTGATAATTAATACAACGGTGACCGACCTCAATGGGCTGAGTGGCATTATGCACGCAATAAACATCAACCACCCCTCAGAGGGAACCCATACAGGCTCCACCCAGTCTAAATGCCTAACCTACAAACGACCAAACACCGATTCTAACTCATCTTCTTGCTGTTAATCTCCCTCCTGACATAATCACGCTACTCTGGCATCTTGAAGGAGTACAGGAGGCTTTGAAACTGCTGCTGGAAGAGGTCTTTCTCTTTCCCTCCCTCTCTCTATCTTTTTTCCTCCCTCTCTCTCTATCCATTTTCCTCTCTCTCTTTCCATATCCCATTTCTTTCTCTATCCTATTTCCTCCAATTCTTTCCCCCCTTTCTCTCTATCCTTCTTTATCACCTCCCCCCCTTTCTCCCTCTCCCTTCTTCCCTCTTCCTATCTCAATACCCACCTTTTCAGCATCAATCTCCCTGTTGACATAATCACGGTACTCGGGCTTCTTGAACGAGTCGAGGAGGTTGAGGAACTGCTGGCGGAACACGTCAAGCAGCACCTCCAGGGCGTATGGAGTGTTGGAGGGTGGGATGGGCAGCTCCTCATGCCGCAGCACCCCACCAACACAAGAAGAGGCAGTGAACAGCGAGAGTTTTTGGTCCACACAGCCTGGAGCAGGGTCTTTGTAGGTCGGCACACCTTTGCCTGCAAAAAAAGGATGAGGATGATTACTCTCTCTCTCTCTCTATCATTATTCAGATTATCTTATTACCTTTCAACTATCATTATTCATGCTCCTACCATCATTATCAGCTTTATTCTGCTATTCATGCTCCTACCATCATTATCAGCTTTATTCTGCTATCATCATCATCACCCTATGCCAATCTCTCTGTCTCTCTCTGCACACTCACCATCAGAGGTAGTACTCAGCAGGGTCTGTGTGTGCAGAAGATCCAATCCATTGATCTTAATGGGCTTCTTGCTGTGTCGGTTGTGTCGCTTTCCGCCGCGTCTACTGCTACTCAGTGCCGAACGACGCGATGGTCTCGGCTGTACGTGGATAAGGAAAATAAGTCATCCTCCTTACAGAACTCAGGCAAACTAATTACCACCATCACTACTATTGCTTTTATTGCTGTTATCAACTATTATCACCACCAATCATCACCATCATCACCATGACTACTTTTAACCATCATTAACACTCTCATCAGCAGCCACATCATCATTTTCACCATTATCATCATCGGTGTCATAATACGGCAGTGCCAGTTTTCAAATCCTGGTGCCGCAGATCAGCTCAGCTCCAGTCTTTGTGGGTTGGTGGGTCAAATAAGTACAGTACCCGGGGTAACACCTGGGGCAGGGAACTGTAGTACAGAGAAAGACAGTGCAATAACATACAGCAGAGTATACACAGACAGACAGTGAAAACAGACAGACAGACAGACAGACACAAGATGGTGTGGCAGACAAAGAGACAGACAGATAAAGAGTCAGAGAGACAAAATGAGGCAGACAAAGAGACAGACAGATGGACAAAGAGTCAGAGACAAAAACAGTGAGGCAGACAGAATGACAAACAAACAAACAGACAGGCAGACAGACAGACAGTGGAAAACACAGACATACATACATACAGACAGACAGACAAACAGCAAGACAGACAAATAGACAGTGAAGACAGAAACTGACAGAGTGAAGACTGACAAAGAGACAGTGAGGCAGACAATAACAGACAGATGGACAATGAAGCAGAGAAAGAGAGACAGAGACAGGGACAGACAAATAGTGAGTCACAGACAGACAGACTCACAGCAGCTGGTGGGTCTGGGTCATCCACAATGGCGGGTTTGGCAGCAGCAGCGCGCCTCTGGGTGCTGCGCCGCGACCCCAGGTGCCGAACCCTGTGACCCGACCCCAGATCCGACCCGCTGCGGATGCGCTGGAGGTGGCTGGACTTGAGGCTGGACCGCGCGTTGACGTTGACATTCTCGTCATTCTCGTCGGCGGAGGAGCGGCAGGAGTTCTTGGGGGTGGTCTTGGTGGAGGAGGAGGACGAGTGGTTGTTGGAGGAGTGCACGGTGGAACACCAGTCGTTCCAGGCCCGCCGTGTGGTAGGACCAATGACGGGGTCCTCCACCAGCTCCCGGTTGTGTTCGGTGGAGGAGGAGTGGTTGGAGGATGTCTCAGAGGAATTGGTGGTGTTTTTGTTGTTGTGGTTGTCACGGCGACCACCACGACGGCCAACAACTGCCACCGTGCCATCTTCATCCTATGATGAGGGCAGGCAGGTGAGGGAGGAGAGAGAGGAGGAGAAGGATTGAAAGAGAGGGAGAAAAGACAACAAAGGAGAAGGAAAGAAAGAAGGAGAGAGAGAGAGAGAGAGAGAGAGAGAGAGAGAGAGAGAGAGAGAGAGA
>JAGKTI010003049.1:0-30185 GCA_018397915.1 Birgus latro | reverse complement strand
GAGAGAGAGAGAGAGAGAGAGAGATAGGGTGAGGGAGAGAGAGAGAGAGAGAGAGGAGGGAGGGGGGGGGGGATGGGAGGAGGAGGCAGCAAGGGGAAAAAAAAAGAGAGAGAGGGAGAGAAGTGTCTGTTAGTTGTGATATTTCTGGAACTAGCTCACTTAACACTAAACCACACAATAAAAAAATAAAAAAATACAATAAAATACAACAAAAAACACCATCACAAAATCACTATACAATACCCGTGGTGGCAATGATACAACTGGGAAGCTCAACTGACTGGTTATACAAACATCCTTCACCTTTTTTTTTTTTTTTTTTTGTTATGTGTCCGACTCTGGGCATAGGCTTCACAGCCTGCTATCAAGGCCCAGTCGTCCTCCTACAATCTACATGTCACCACTTCGGCGCTTAACACCCACCGTCCATATTGAATACATGCTAGGGCTGTTTCATACAGGACTGGTGTATTGGTATTAGCGGGGTCATTTTTACGACATGTCGGCGGGTCTTCTGGTAGATCAGTAAAGCCTGATTTAATGAAATTCAAATCCTTAAACTGTTCCCTGCAGCAGCGAGGATTCGAACCTGGGTCCCACGGGACCGCAAGCCAACTCTCTACCGATCGAGCTACCGCACCCTATCCCCTGAAAGGAGGATGGTGCACTGCAGAAGGGCAACCCAAGCCTGCAGTCCACCAGGTTCATGTTTCAGATGAAAATAGGGCCACAATAACAATCCTCTTCTTCTTCATCATCATCATCATCACCATCATCATCATCATCATCCTCTTCAACACCTCGCTCCCTCTTGGTAACTCCCAGACAGGGGAGGGCCGTGACAGAAGCACATCCAGGCTACCTTATCCTTAAACACCTCTCTCTCTCAAACACACCTCTTCCACTTCCTACTCTTCCATCAAAGTATTGTTCCACTCTCTTCTTCCATATTTTTGTCAATCTGTTCTGCCTGTCTATTGCCAGACACCTTGGTCCCATGAAGGGAAGACACAAACTGCTTTCACATTGCTCTGCCACTTGGCTGCCCTCCCTCCAACTCACACACCCCTCCCTCATTTATCTCTCCAATCCACACCTCCATCTCATCTTTGGTCTCCCCCTCCTCCTCTCTCCCTCCACCTCACTCATATACATTCTTCCATACTCCAGCATTTGATACTTTAGCCTTGTTCTTCTAGAGCATTTTATTATTCTGTTTTCTACTGCCAGAAATTTGTAAATAAGATACATAGTTGGTTTGCTTTCATCTGCATAAAATTCAAAGAACCTTAGTTGATGCAGGAATGAGTCTCCCTGGTTACTAGTCAAATCTACCCTCCAATCTGACTACAATGGACCATTAACTGAGCTAAGAAGGTGTTACAACAAGCTAAATACCATCATGACTGCAATAAAAAAAAAAAAAGCCTTAGCTCTGACATAGGTATGAGCGTCCTTGGGTAAATCAAATCAACTCTCCAATCTGACTACACTGGACCTTTAACTTAGCTAAAAGGGTGTTATATATCTCCATCAGGTAAAAACAAATTGACTACACTGCTCTAAACATTTACACAACACAATTTACACCAACGGATACACACCACACAAGTCCACATTTTTATGGGTCTATTAACCTTCCAAAGCACCTCTCCTTATTATACCTTATTTACTCTAACACAGCCTAAAATTGCAACCCCTCCATCTTGAATGCTGATGTGTCACTACAGATTAAAATTAGAACACAATGCTAGTCAAAAGTGGTGCTACAGAATGGATGTAAAGTCATGGCATTGTGAATTACATGAAACAAGCTATAAAATGACAAAAAACTGGGTCAAATTAGGTGAAAGAACTATTTTTTTTCCTCCATATGGCATGGCATTATTTTCTTCTACTCGTATATTATTCACATATCAATAACATGCAAGGCATTAGGATATCTTTCTATTGCTGCTGCTTAACACCAGTCTGTCTGGCTGAGCAGACCCACTGACCACACTAAACAGCTGCTCCTGTAGGGTGTCCAACACGTTCAGTGCAGTACATACATTGTAAAGGAATCTGGCATCCCTTTGTGGCCTCACCAATCTTTCCCATAGCAAAGAGCAGGGAAATACAAGAAGGTCTGGTTCCTGAATGGACACTGCAGCAGCTAGACTTGGGGTGCATAGTGCCACCACGTGTAGGCTCCTCGTCAGCACCAAACTATTAAATTCAGCTTTGGACCGCGAGTAAAACATTAAGGAAGAAGTGCTAAGCAGCCTTTTAAACTCACAAAAATGTGGCCACAACTCTCAATACATGACACTCTCAGAACTCATCACAAAAGTATCTTCATGAAATGCACTGGTACTGGACTGGGATGCATTCACATAGTCTCACCAATACAACCAGGCGGCTCCCAGTTATACTAAAGTCCCTCAACTCCCTCCCTGTCCCCTAAAAGAAGGATGATGAACTGTAGGAAATGGATAACTTCAGCCTGCAGATCCTTCGCCTGGTTACATCAGTGCCACCGCATGAAGGGTGTCCCTCTCCAGCACCTCATAAATCCTACTTCAGGGAATCAAACATCCAACAAAGGAGCACCATATAAACAAAATTTTTATACGCATCTTACTACCAACACCACAATTCACTTGACTGTATGAAACACATCTAAAAAATCACACAGCAAATAAAAAAAAAGATTAAATATTAGAAAGCACTCATAGAGCACATACTTCTGCCAATGCCATTACCATTAAAGTGGATCCAGATCCAGATCCATGGATGCAGGATCTGGATCTGGATCCACCACAAAATTAAATCAATTCTTTCCTGGCCCACCTTTCCACAAAATTTAATTGAAATTCACCGAGAACTTTTGAGCCTGTGTGTGGCCTACTCCGAATATGGATCCACCACAAAATTTAATCATTTTCTTCCTTGGCCATGGCCCACCTTTCAACAAAACTTCATCAAAATCCATTCATAACTTTTTGAGTAAGACAGACAAACAAACAAACCAAAGCCAGTAAAAAGATAACCTCCTTGGCAGAGGCCATAAATAATAAATAAACTGGAATCACACATCTCAAAGGTGGTTGGTGGTGGCAACCATCATCCACTCACTTGATGTAATGCTGCTTACTACTTCCTTCACCTTTATCATATTTTTCTATGCCTGCCCTCTTCTCTTCCTGTTTCTTCCATCCTTCCTGTCATTTTTTTATTAAGGCCTATCCACACTATTGGGCAGTGCCTGGTGGGCACTGCCCGCTGAAAGTATTTCTCTCGCGTCTTTAGCATGTGGAGCAGTTCCTGGCAGGCCCCACACTATCGGGCAGTGCCTGGCAGGCTGTGCCCTAACTGGGCAAAGTCTGTTGGGCATGCCTGTGATGTTCTCCACACTGCTTAGTAGGTGGTTTGGCAGTCCACGTCGGGCAGCAGCCTGGCACCATTGTCGCTTTTACCTGGCGCTAAACCACCGGCCAGTGTGTCTGGTGATTTCACTCAATTGCGGGCATGGCCTGCCCGCTGGTTTGCCCATCAGAGTTGCGGAAATGTTTCCAATCATGGGCGTTTAACTTGTGCCCAATAGTGTGGACAGGCCTGCTTATGAGGCTGAGAGTGCTAAATAAAGGGTTGCTTCACATGACCACTGTGGTTTAGTAGATGGGATAAACATGTTATTCCGCCATCAAACCAGCAAGCAAGGGCATTTCGATGGTTTGCCAGCGGTTTTCCAGCTTATGACATCATCTCCGCTCATGCCCACCACCCACCTTCCAAACGTGTGTATTGGAATGGGATTTGGTAACAATGTTTGCCCATCGGGCACTGCCCGATAGTGTGGACAGGCCTTTACTCTTCTTTACCCACTTCAGGTGGTTCTATACTGAATGACAGGCTACTGAATGGGTGGTAACCATATAACCAGATCAGAGGGTGATGTGCAACTTACTATGGTGCCCCTGTTAACTGGGGGGGGGATGGAAAAGCTGGACAGATGCCACGAGGCACTCAGCCACAGTGCTCATCTCCTTAACTTAGGCCTTTGACCCTGTGGCAAGCTTTCACCTAATATCCATGGGATACAGGGCAACTGCATCATCCTAACTGCCACAGCTACCTCCCCTTGGTGTTACCCACCAATCCACAAAGGGTGGATGGACACCCGAGTCAAGTGATGCCAGCTGCCCTCACCAGGATTCCAACCCTGGCATTAATGGGCCAGCAGCTTTGCAGTCAGCAATTCTGGGTGAAGAGACACATGTGGTGTCCATCCAGGAACCAATATGCGTTAACAAAACATTCTAATATGAAATGCACCATTAAACCCTACCAGAAAACACTGCACAAAACAAACCATCACAAATCTCAGTACAGAAAACATTCCACAAACAAGAAACGACTCAAGCAATTACCAACATAACACTAAAATAAAGCAAGCAAAGAATTCAAACAAACTTAATTAAAAAATCATATAACATACAAAACAGCATCACATACTCAAATTCTGCAAACATATTAAAAAAAATAAAACTGCATACAAACAGTAGAAAAAAAGAATTAATCACAAACAAAACTATACAACCATTTTAAAAAAAAGCTTCACAAAAAAAAAAAATCAAGCGGACACAAACGCTACAACAAAAATTAAATTACACCACAGACAACACTACAGATCCATTAAAAAAATATCACATACTCCAGTGGGAAAAATGCATAAAAAACAAACACAAACAACGGTCACTAAAATACTTAAAAAAACAAAGCAGCATCACAAACTCCATAATTAAGGTGCATGACAAAATAAAGAACAAAAATGGAACAAACAAAAGTGCATCAGACACGACTACAAAAACTATCCCAAAAAATAAACAAGCATCACACTCCACGTGAAGAAAATAATAATAATATTAATCCCCTCTTCCTTCCTTCCTCTTCTGTCTTTCTTTCCTTCATTCTCTCCCCTTCTTTCTGCCTACAGGTGACTCTACACTCCCTCTTCTATCATTCTTTCCTTCATCCTTTCCTCTTCCTTCTGCTTATGGGTGACTCTACACTGATAGACAAGCCAAATGGTTTCCTGTACACCAAAAAACCATTTACTATGCTGGGTGGTAACCATATAACCAAATTATGGCACCTGGTGGTTTAGTGGATGATTAAGGCATTCCAATCGGATAGAGCCTCTGTGGGTTTATATCCAAGGGATGGTTGGGGTTTATTGCTCATGTTATGCCACTCAGGGATGAGCAAGGCTGGTCACTCTCATCTTAAATATCAGGACCAACTTGCCTAGCCCCAGGCTCCTTCGCTTCTCATGGGGCAACATGCGATTGAATTATGGATGGATAGATAATAATAATAATAATAACAATAATAATCATAATTATTATTATAATTATACTAATAATAATAACAGATGCAAACAGACACCACAACAAGAACAAAATCGTATCACAAACACTACTAAACAACCATCACCCTCAGAGAAGAACCATCACACAATCCCCACTTGGAAAGGCATTAGACAAAAAAATCAACAGCAATGCTAGGACAAAAACACTACTACTACTACTTCACAAATCCCACTACAAACACCATTCCAAGAAGACACACAAACGGGCATTACAAACTCCATGTGGAGAAAATAAGGCTAAAAAATCACAAGCTCACACAAACACTACAATCAAGGCCTGTGCTCTCTTTTGGCTAAGGAGGCTCCCCAAACACCTCTTCCTTATCAGTTTATTTATGCACACAGCACATTTATATTATAGTAAGACCTCCCTAAGCTGGACTTCCTTAAGTTGGAAACGTCCTTCAGCTGGACACAATTTACATTTGCTTGTGCTGCATTCTCTTGTCATATTCTCTTCCTCCTTAACCCTCTCGTTACCAATCGACACAGGCTGTGTCCAACTACGAGCGAGAACTTGGGACACAGTCCTGGGTACCCAAAGCCACACACTGAGAGACCCCCCCATCACTGCACTATTCCCGTACACCCAATAGTTCATAAACAATTTATCCTCACACCAATGTTCATGCTTCGATAATCATAATTTTTTTTTACCGTAATCCTGGATAAATATACTTGCTCATGGTGTTGTAAAAAAGATCAGCCGAATGTAAATTATGCCTTATTTTTTTTTCTACTTGAGTTTTTTCTAATTTTTTTCTCATAGAAATACAATTTTTATGGTAAATGTTACTGAGAAAAAGTTATAGTGAATTTATTTGGCTACATTTTGGTGTACAAAGAATTACTATAGGTCAATTAGGTTAGGACCAATTTTATGAAGCACGAAAGGAAATTATCTTACGCTACAGCAAGGCTCATAGCACACTGACTAGGGCAGTGGGGAGATGCTGGGTGCGGAGTGGGTTGAGCATGGCAGAGGAATACACGGGGACACAAGTAGTGCTTTGTTTTCGCCCAGAAATGGATGCAAAATCATCCCATAACCAAAAAAACAGAGTCCATTTCATTCAACACAACTGGCATTAAATGGTAATGAGTGGTTGAAATGTGCGTAGATGCAGCCTGCATCAAATGGTAACGAGTGCATGAAATTTGCACCACACCCATATACACCAAAGAGATAATATGTAACCATTTCTTAACATCATATCATGCAATTTATCATGGGAAAAAATTTAAAACTTCCCAAACTAGCTCCCTGGAAGAGGGTTAAGTGCCTTTTTTCAACAGCTTTAATTAGAGAGTAAACATTCTAATCCCTCCAAGAGATGGGGTGGTCACAGAGAAGTCTGATCTGCAGAAGCCTCAATTAGTCTGACTTACAGAGGTCTAACTGAATCCTGTATGCTATTATATGTCAATGTTAACCCCTTCAGTCTGACAGCATATTAATTCTATATTTTTCTTTCTATTTCCCAAAGTTTTTATTCAATTTTAGAAAGGCCACTTTAAGTGACGAGGCTAAGGAAAGCTGCACCTCACCTCTCCGGTCTGAAAAAAGTAGCTTATAGTAGATTACTGGACTGAGGGGTCAAAGATATCAACTGAATGTGACACAGAAGTAAGGTGTAATATACATGAATAAATCACTACAGAAGAGGTGTTAAGTGATCTCCACAACCATACAGAAAACGAGCCAAACACCACCTGACGTTTACTCACCATCTTCTCCTCTCCGTTCTTTGCCGACTGCAAGGAACAAACAACAACAAAATAAAACAGTGCAAATCCAGCAACAAAGGGAAGAGGGTGCAGATGTGTGTGTGTGGGGAGGGGGGTTACAAAAGGGAGGGAGGGATTGTTAGTGGAGGGAAGGGAAGGAAACGGGGAAGGGAAGGACCCTAGGGTGGTAGAAGGGATGTTGGGTGGAAGGAAAAGAGGGAGGGGTGGAGAGGGCAGGAGGCATTACAAGAGGGAGGGAGGGGTTGTCAGGAAGGAAGGAAGGATGTTAGGAGAGGAAGGAAGGATGTTAGGAGAGGAAGGAGAAGGTGTCAGGAAATGGGGTGAAGTGTGCTAAGGGTGATACGAGTGAGTAAGTATTAGGAGGAAGAAGCAGGGGGCGTTGGGAGAGAGGAGAGGGGTGTTATAGAGGAAGCATTAGGAGAGGAGAGAGAGGGGTGTTTGGAGAGGGAAGGAGGTAGTACTCAAACAGGGAAGGAGGAGGGGATGTTAGGAGGGAGAAGGAGAACTGTGGAGGGAGGAGGAGGCAGAGGTGAATGAGTGAGTGAGTGAGGGAGGTGGTAGGAAGTGGAGGGGTTGTTATGGGAATAGGAAGGAGTGTTAGAAGGGAGCAGGGATGTCAGAAGGGGGAGGAGGTGTTAGGCTGGGGAAGAGAGGAGGTAGAGCATGTTGGGGGGGGGGAGAGGGATGGAGGAGACAGAGAGGTGTCAAGAAGGGAATAAGGAGGAATGGGAAAAGATCTTACAATAAAGTAAAGTACAAATGAAAACTTTTGCATCACTATGCTGCCTTATTCACCCACAGAAAATAATTCACGATAGCTGACAAGATATAGGTAACTTCACATAAAAAAATCATCATCATCATCATCATCCAGACCTCTCTTCCCACTTAAGGACAGGGTGAGGTAAGGCCCAGACCGCAAGAAACCGAACAGAAAGAGAACACAAATAAAGTAAAAATACATGAACAGTACAAGAATTCCTAACTTAATATTTTGGCTATATAATCATCCCTCAACTCCCTTTCTTCCATACAGAGGCTGGTGGACTGCAGGATGAGTTACTTCAGATTGTAGTCCACTGGGTTCACATTCTGATGAGTCTGGGGATGCTGCTGCTGCTGCTACTACTACTATTACTAATACTACTATTACTACTACAGTTCCATCTAGTACTACATTTCTAAGACCAATACTTCTATTACTACTACTCCTACTACTTTGCCTAATCAAACAGCTTTGATCTACTCAGTCCTATTGCGAAGTAGGGCCTGGTTGTGACTAATACATGTTCTGAACCTGCATGAAGTACGGCCATGAATGAAAAGCTTTAACTCTTGTGTGGGGTATTTTACTGGGCATGAGGCTGATGCTTCTCTGTCCCCCCACAATCCTACCTAGACCATAATTTTTTGTGGGAATATGAGTTGGTGATAATGATGATGATGACAAAGATGATGACAACAACTCCAAAACCAGCTTCCACTTAATCATCAGCATGTGAAATATTTTCTCTCATGCTGAAGTAGAGGGTAGGCAGGGAGGGAGGGAGGAGAGGAAACAGAAGTGAGGAAGGAAAGGAAACTCGAGAGGGGGAGGAAAGGAAATGGAAGAGAGGAATGGAGGAGAGAAAATGGGAGAGCGGAAGGGCGGAGAGGAAATGGGAGGGAGGAAGGGAGGACAGAAGCGGAAGGGCGGAGAGGAAATGGGAGGGAGGAAGGGAGGACAGAAAATGAGTGGAGGGAGGAAGTTACAAAGAGGGATCACTGTCATCATTACAATATATGGCATTATACTGGGTGGTCGGTAAATATCACTCCTCTAGGAACTCACCCAACAGTATTGTATGTATTGCAAAGATGGCTCAGTCTGCTGGTGAGGGCATGGCAGTGTGAGTAGGAAATGAATAAATGATGCAGGACAGACTCTGGTAACACTAACTGAGCCGTCCCTGCAACACATAAAAAACTGTCTGATGAAGTGGAAGAGGAGGGGTACAGATGGACCATCCTGTACATCATGACCATAACCACTTAACAACTTGCTTTCTTAACTGCTTCACTAAAATCACGTCGTTTATTTTTTATTCACATTTTTTTGCTGCCTTCCTATTGTTTTAATTAGCATGGGGAGACCTTTTTACTGAGGAGGTTAGATAAATCCTTCACTATATAAGATCCTTCCTATACTGAAAAACTCATCTGGTGGTTGCAGGAAAGAAACACAAAGGGTGATGTTCTGGTGTGGTTAAGAATCTTACTAACACCTCTTCCTTACCTATCTATTTCTGATTCTGCTCCATTGCTATTCTCTTGTGTGTTATGCAATCTATGTCGATACTGAAGAGACATAAGAAGCAAACCAGGGGATGTTAAGTAGTTTTGAAAATACATCATTAAGGAAGAGGTGTTTGGGAGCTTCCTCAACCTATGAGAAAACGGACCTTACGGCAGCATTCTAGGACAGTACAGTTAGGAAGCTTACAAACACTTTTTCCTAAGCAGATTATTTTGCTTGTTACACCATACTAAGCTCTTCGGTGTTATACCAGTCCTTCGTATTCTATCATCTATCTATCTATCTGTAGCCCTCTTAGTCAGTCTTTCATTCTCCATTCTCTCCACATGTCCAAACCACCTCAGTGTACTTCTAATTTTCTCAATCACATCCACATCCACCCCACAACGTTCTTTCACTTCATTTGTCAACTTGTCCCTCCACATGCTCCTTTCAGGTAACTCATTTCCATTGCTCTCACTCTTGACTTGCTCCCCTCCAGCAAGGTCCACTCTTCGCTTCCATACGTCAGGGTAAGGATCACAATACTATCATGCAGTGATTTCTTAACTTCCATACTCACCTCCCAATTTCTCATCACCACTTTCAGTGAACCAACAACCTTCCTTCCCTGCTGTACCCTTTCAAGCACTTCATCCCCAAAACTTCCATCCTTACTCATCACACTACCCAAGTACTTGAATGCACTCACATTCTCCATATCCTCACCATCCAACCTCACTGTGCATTCTGTGACTTCATTCCTATCAACACCATAACTTTACTCTTGTTTACATTGACTTTCAGATTCCTCTTCTTACACACTGTCCCAAATTCATTCACTAAACCTTGCAACTCCCATTCATCTTCACTCAACAATAGTGTATCATCAGCAAACAGCAACATCGAATCTTCCACACCTCACCCTCATTCATTAGGGCCACCCCCACATTCACTGCCCTTCCTTGCACCTCCTTTACAACCCCATCCATGAATATATTAAACAGCCATGAAGACATCACACATTCCTGTTTCACTCCCACATTTAGATCAAAGAACTCCCTCAGCTCACCATCCATTCGCACAGTAACCCTAGCTCCCTTGTACATACTCTTCACAGCACTCAACAACTTCCCATTAGCTCCATATATTCTTAATACCTTCCATATCCCTTGCATATCTACTCTGTCCTATGCCTTCTCCAAGTCCATGAAGGCAGCATACACTTTCTTTCCCTTCTCTAGATACTTTACCACTAAACACCTTACAACAAATATCTGATCTACACACCCTTTCCTCTTCCTAAATCCCCCTTGTTCTTCTCCAACTAGCTCCTCTGTAATTCTGTCATACTCTGCATAAATAACACACAACAATATTAACCAAATACATCCAAAATAAATCAGTAAGGAAAAGGTGTTAGGGAGCTTCCATGACCAATGAGATATGGGTTTTAATGTCATAGTGGTGAAGGTGGCAACTGAAGGCAAACTTCACCATACCCGACTACTGAGCACAACACTCAGCCTAATAACACACTAGAGCTTTATGTTGCTGTTATTGTTGTGGCCCCAGGCTCATATGAAAAACAAACCCAGTGGACTGCATGTTTAAACTGCCCCTCTCCTGCAGTCCAATATTCTCCTCTGGGGGATAGGGAGGGAGTTGAATGTTCTTATACAGCAGCTGGGCAGTGGAGCAACCTGGCTATATTGATGCCATCACATGAAGGCATCCCTCTCTAGCACCCAGACTTTAAAATACACTCACTCACTCTCTCTCTCATACACACATAACCTCAGTTCAACACTTTACTCTTACTACTTCTTGATGACTTTATTTTGTTTAGAAGAGACTTTGTGAACTGGATATATTCTTAATTAACCCCTGCACAACTGAAGAATGGAGAGGGACACCTTCATGGGGAGGCAACAAAGTAACCAGGCGGCTCTGTTGTCGGTAATACACACATCCCTCTACTCCCTCCTTATCCCCCAACAGCAGGAAGGTGGACTGCAGGAGGAGAGCAACATCAGCTTGCTAAATTATGACACACTGCAGATGACAATGGATTTCTTTTATCTATACTGGGCCAAACCTCATAAATAAAAGACTGTCAAGTTAAAAAGATCCTAAGCAAAGTCTGATCCAGCAAGGTTTTACCATATATCTACACTGTTAGTTGTAGGCTAACCATACACAGCTGGCAAGAAAAGGGTTAAGGGAAGGAGGGAAAAGGGGATGCAGGAGGGGAGGAGACAAGGAAAGGTTTGAAGGGAGTGAGAAAGTGAAGATGGTGGGAGGATGGGAAAAAGAGGGAGTGACAGGCAAATGGAAGGATGGAAGAAAAAAAAAAAAAGACAGAATGGGTTGAGGTGAAGGAATTGGGAAAAGGATGAGGAAGGGAGGGACAGGAAGGGTTGATGGAGGGATGGAAGGGGAATGGAGGAAGTGCTGAGGGAGGGTAAGGAAGGAGGGAGGGAGGGAGCCAGGATGAGGAAGAGGGAGGGAGAGGGAGGGAAAGGGATGCACAAGGGATAGGGGCAGGGGTATTGTAGGGGGTGATGGTATTAACATGGGTGAGTCTGCTGCTGCTCGGAGGAATTTCACTGTCAAACAAACCAACACTTATAACCACAGCCCCTCCACCCTACACACTCACACGCTGCCCACACCAGTCACGTGTTGGCACCAAATGCTTGGCAAGGTCATGTGTTGGTTAGGTCAGATGTTGACAAGGCCATGTCTTGGTGAGGCCACATGTTGCCAAGCTGAAGTGTTGGCAAGGTCATATGCTGGCAAGTCCATAGTTTGGCAAGGTCACATGCTGGCATGTTCTTGTGTTGGCAAGGTCATATCTTGGTGAGGTCATGTGTCATCAAGGCCATATTTTGGCATAGTCGTGTGTTGGCAAGGTCGCATGCTGGCAAGGTCACATGTTGGCAAGGTAGCATGTTGACAAAGTCATGTGCTGGCTAGGCCATTTGTTGCTGTCAGTGGTGGGCATATGATCTGCTCAATTGAACAGACTTACCACAATAACACTTTCTTGTACCTTGGATGCCATGCAGCATCCTAAATGTTTTTCACTTAACTGTTATATGGAGGCTTTATCTGCATCAAAATGAAAAATATTCATTACAGATCTTGTGTACCGAGTGCTACGAAAATCTGTACGGTGATGGCAGCTGGTAAACCAAGCCACTTGCCAACTCTCACATGAAGCCAACCCATCAGTCAACAGGGGCATGAGAATTTATTGGCTGGCCAGCATTCTACACCAAGCTACAGGTTCTGTACAATGAACATGCTGTGTTGTTCGTTTGGGTGTGTGAATGTCAACTTGTACTGTATGGTATTGTTGCTGTCAACTGTGGCACCGAGCTCATCTGGATGTGAGCCCTGTAGACTCTGTTGAAGCTGCCCTTCTATAGTCCAATATCCAACAATAATATTGTTCAGCCAGTAACTGATATGTGAAAGCTATTTTCACATGTATCTATTGAAAACATGATTTATGCTAATGCTGTAATATGAAAATTACTATGGTCTATATTTTGAACTTCCTTGAAGGCCAAAACTCTAATTGGTTGATTGGATCCCTGGCCTGAAGCAGGAGAGGATGTCTTCCTGGAGTGACACTGGATACAACCTGGTGGCTTTACTGCCTAGCTAAACAAAAATCCTTTGACTTCCACTCTCTCCCCCAAAAGGAGGATGGTGGATTGCAGGAAGAAGGCAACATTCCAGTCCACTGGGTTCACATTCAGATGAGGCTGGGACCACATCAGAAGCAGCAGAAAAATGTGGTTTCTGAGTGTATTATAGGGGATGATTACTAAGCAAGGGGCCAAAATTAACCCACAAGAGGGCAGGCTGCTTCACTCATGCTAACAGCCCAAATACAGTATAATCCTAATGTCTTCCAGTCATTTAGCGAGGATTAGTGCAGTATTTTGTGATGCTGTTTTCATCTGGCTCTATCACACAGCTCAATGGCAGAAAAAAATAATTCTATGGCTTGACATCCTTTTTCCAATCACTTCTAATTTAGTGCAATGACAAAAGTACAGTGCCATTTTATCAAGTCTGTGGTCTACTGAAAGGATGTAAGTCATGGTCAAGTATAATTCTAATATGGAATGCACTAAAGTATGGCTATATCAGGTCTACAGTCTGATATCCAGGGCAACCCATATACAACACTCCAATTCAGCTCAGGCTAGCAATTTTTTGGTGTTGTGGGAACAGCTCAGTCAATGATTTTGGTGAATAATTTTCTCACTTCCTACATGTATTCAGTGTCTCCCCTGCATCATTTATTCATTTCCTACTACAACTCAGTGCCTACCCTGCATCATTTATTTTTCCTACTACCAATCAATGTCTACCCTAGATCATTTATTCATTTCCTACTGCCACTCAATGTCTACCTAGCATCATTTATCCATTTCCTACTTCCAATATCATCTCCAGGACCACACCAGCAGACTAAGCCATCCCTGCAACACAAAAGACACTGCCAGGTGAGTTTCTTGTGAAGTGCTATATATGACAATTCTGTGTAGTAATGCGTCACATGTGATTTGGTCAGGTCAGCGTCTATCAAGTCCAATACCTTGAATCCACGTGCTGTCCTCTTTAGTTTACTTTTACTGGTAACAGATTACTTTATTAAGCTAAGGAAAGGCTACTCATATGAAGGGGTTTATTTTTGTATCTATTTTAATTGGGGCAGTTGGTGGCAAGCATCATCCACTCCCTTGACGTAGTGCTGCCTACTTCTTCCTTCACCTTTATCATTCCTTTTCTGTGTCTGCCCTCCTCTTTCCCTGTTTCTCCCATATTTCTATCCTTTTTTTTTATGCAAGGAAGAAGGAACCAAAGGGCATGGGCCCACATACTGTTCCTTTCAAGAAAAACAAAAATAATACAGTATGTAAGAGAGCCAAATCCAAGATCTGTTCATTTCGGGATGCCTGGACACACTGCGTTTGAAAGACTGGAGATCATAGGAAGTAGGGAATACACACAGAGGAAGACAGTTCCAGAGTTGACCAGTTGCATAAATGAAGGACTGGGAGTAACGGTTAACTCTTGCATTAGAGAGCTGGACAGAAAAGGGACGAGAGTTTGTTGCTAGACAGGTGCTACGTGCCCGTCGTAGGGGTGGAGGGATGTAAGCAGACAGTTCAAAGGAACAGTGACCGTTGAAGTAGCAACAGAAAAGAGATAAAGATGCAACAGTGCAGCAAAGAGACAGAGGTTGAAGGGAATCAGTAAGAGGAGGAGAGATAATGAGACAAAAAGCCTTTGACTTCACCCTATTGAGAAAAGTTGCATGTGGGGAGCCTCCCCACACATAAGAGTTGTACTCCACACAGGGGCGAATAAAACCCGTGTACAAAGTCAACAACTGTGCGGGGGTAAAGAAAGTTCGGAGACTGTTTAGCACACCTAATTTCTTTGAAGCAGATTTCACAAGAGATGCAATATGTTCTTTCCAAGAAAAATCCTGAGTGAATGAAACCCCAAGCATGTTCAAAGATGATGCAGGTCTGAGCTGGACATCATTAAACGTTAGTGGGTAATCCTGTGGGATTTGTCGGGTTGATAAGTGTAAGAACTGAGTCTCTGATGCATTAAAAACAACAAGATTATTTTTACCCGTCAGAGATAAGAGCCAAGTCAGACATTAGGTATGCCATAGCCTCATCCCTTGTTTGCTGAAGTAACTGCTGGGATGGATGCTGTGGGAATCGAATGGAAAGGTGAAGGGTAGAATCATCAGTGTATGAGTGGATTGGGTTAGATGTACATCTTAGAAGGTCACTGATGAATAAAAGGAAGTGAGTTGGTGATAGGACAGAGCCCTGAGGAACACCACTGTTGATAGATCAAGGAGAAGAATGATGGCTGTCTACAACAGCGGCTATAGAACAACCAGAAAGGAAGCTAGAGATGAAGGCACAGATAGAAGGTTAGAAACCGTAAGAAGGCAGCTTGGAAATTAAAGATTTATGCCAGACTCGATCAAAAGCCTTTGAGATGTCAAGTGCAACGGCAAAGCTTTCGCCAAAGTCCCGAAAGGAGGATGACCAGGAGTCTGAAAGGTAGGTGAGAAGATCGCCAGTGGAGTGTCCCTGACGGAACCCATACTGACGATCAGAAAGAAGGTTGTTAAGAATTGACTCGAAAACTTTTGAGACACAGGACGTTAAAGCAATTGGACGATAGTTAAAGGGTTGGGAATGGTCACCCTTCTTTGGGACTGGCTGAATGAGAGCACACTTCCAGCAAGAAGGAAAGGTACAAGTTGACAGACAAAGGCGAAAGAGTTTACCTAGGCAGGGTGTACGCACAGTTTTTAAGGACAACAGGAGGGACTCCATCAGGCCTATATGCCTTGTTAGTATTGAGGCCAGTGATGGCAGAAAGTACATCAGATGAAGAAATTTTAATGTCAGCCATGAGGAAGTCAGAGGGGGGAAGTGACAGAGGAACAGCACCGGAATCGTCTAAGGTGGAATTGGAGGAGAAAGTCTGAGCAAAGAGATGTGCTTTATCAGTAGAAGAAATAGCTACAGAGCCATCAAAGCAGAAAAGAAGAGGGAAAGAAGATGAGGTAAAGTTGTTAGAAAGGTTTTAGGCAAGGTGCCAGAAGGAGGGAGAAGAATTCAAGATGGAGAGTTGAGAGCATTGAGCATGAATGAAATTATTTTTAGCAGAGCGAAGAACAGACTTAGCACGATTCCGGGCAGAAATATATAAATGATGTGATTCAGGGGTGGGTTGGCTCTGGTACCTTTTATATGCACCTCTCCTTGTTGCTGACAGCATTAGAACAAGCGTGATTAAACCAAGGCTTTCTTGCAATAGTCAAAGGATATGAGAAGGGAATGTATGCTTCCATGCCCAAGAGAATAACCTCCGTAATGCGCAAGGCACACTCAGATGGCTCCCGGCCATGGAAGCAATAATCATTCCAAGGAAAATCAAAGTAGTACTGCCTGAGGGCCTCCCAATCTGCAGATCCAAAGTGCCGCAGATGGTATTTCTTTGGAGGGTCCACAGGCCATACCGGAGCGAAAGGACAGGTTAAGGTAATAAGGTTATGACTGGAGAAGCCCAACAGAGAGAAAAGATTGACAGTGTAAGCAGAAATATTAGTTGTTAGGAAGAGGTCAAGTATGTTGGAACTCTCTCCAAGGCGGCCAGGGATACGGGTAGGGTATTGCACAAGCTGCTCTAGGTCATTAAGGATAGAAAAGATGTAGGCTTGTTCACCAGGTGGATCAGTGAAAGGAGAGGAGTGCCAAAGGTGGTGGCGAACATTCAAATCTCCTGGAATGGAGATTTCAGAGAAAGGAGAAATGGACAGAATGTGTTCCATCGTAGAAGTGAGACAGTCAAAGAATTACATTCACTAACAAGCCTAATGATTTCTGGTAAGCCAGAAAACCACTTACAATGCTGGGTCATAACCATATAACCAACACATACATATCCCATACATGTCAACAAGTGGGTAGGCAGAGGGTTAGTGCCCCTCCCTGTAAAACAACTAACTCAAAGACAAATGGCCACTCCTCACAGGATTATGGCATCTGGCTATGAATAGATTTATTTCTGTGTCCAATTCTGGGCATAAGCTTCAAGAGCCCATCCTCTGAGGCCCAGCAGTTCTCTTCTACACTACACACCTCCAGCCTGAAGTCTCTTCTTAGCTGATTAAAACTGGTAAAAAATGGCAGAAATAAAATGAAGACACATCCCTGGGATCAATGGGCTAACCCACCAATGTCTTTTATCTTATTCATGTCATCTGATTTTTTTATTCAGCTTATTGATACAGAAAGACCTTCAGTTGGACTAACTGTGGGCTTAACCTTGTCAGATTCATACGAACATCTGACTAATCTATGGCCACCCCATCCCTATATGGAATTCAAATGTTTTGCAACTGAAAAATCAGTTAAAAAAAAAGGCACTTAAACCCCTCCTAGGCATCCATTCTAGTAATATTTATATTTTTCCTTATAGAATGGACATACCAGTACTATGAAAAAATAAATAAATAAATAAATACATAGGAAGAAGCCAACCAAAAATTGCATCCGATTTAAGGCCTTACCATAGTCGTTAAACTGGAGGCATCAGCTACACCTTCAATAAACCTCTTCAATACAAAGCCTTTCCTTAGATACACAGCCTGTACTAGGTGACCCATATAAAATGCTCCACTAGAAATTCCCACAGTGATATCTTATGCGTAGTGGGGATGGTGCAGTCTGCTGGTTTGGGTGGGTATTGCAGTCAGAGTAGCAAATGAATAACTGACGCAGGATAGATATTGATAAAGCGGAGTGGACCGTACCCACAACACACAAGAGACTGTCTGGTTTAGTGGAAGAGAAGCATGTATGGGTCACCTGTATAATGCCTTGTAGCAGTAATAATAAACTGAAGACGATGCCAGGCAGGTTCTGTGTGTGTGTGTGTGTTTTGTCTGCCACACGTGACTGGGCGTTTGGCCGGCTGCGCTTTAAAAACAGAAACGGAGAAAGAGCCTCACACGTCCCTCGCTTGCTTCCAAACACCGGACGGAATTTGGGGTCCCTCTCACGGCTGTTTTTATTTTCTTTTTTTTTTATAGTATACATGGCTCAAAAATCAAAACCATGAATACCATAAAAGTACCATAAACTATTTTTTCATGGTCAGTACTCTACAATTTTTCTTATTATTAGTACCAAAAATTACTCCAACAATTTTCTTAGCAATGATCATTAGTATTGGAACTCTTAGATGTCATTAGTAACCAAATCACTACCATCATTACCAATAATCATAAATCATCAAGACGTTATTATGTGAACACCATACTACACTACTCTCAGGGCAGTATTCCAGTGGGCTATAGGAGGCTCCCTTAACACCTCTTTCTTCGTGATTTTTTCTGCAGTGTCGTCAGGGTAGTATTGTTAATACAGACAGTAGGTGTGAACAGGCCTCTCAGTATTTTGGTCATTAATGGAACACCTGTAACTGTTTGATATGATTAGCCTGCAGTTAGCAATGATACAGAAATGTCAGACACATTCTATCATCCACAGATGTTTAAAAATTATCATTAAAAATTCAAAGCTTCTCCAGACCTTTGTGCTCTCAGTCTGAACCCCTTGGACCAGGAACTCCCTTTCGTTTTATTCTTGTCATCTCCTGACCATCTTAATTCATTTTAGGATACACTCTTCCAACTAACGGGGTTTACTACAGATTAACCTTGTTTTAAGTCTGCCCATTATATACAAGTTGGGGGGAGGGAATCAAATAGCAGGGAACAGGGTGACACAGTGGCAATTTATCTGTATCCACCCCTTACAGGATTAAGGCATCTGGCTGTAGATAGACAGATGGAATATTTTAGTATCCTGTGTCCTTTATACAATCACCATTTTTGCTTACATTACAACTGCAAAACCCCACGTAGTACCATTATTTGCTATACGATCCTTGATTTAACTTACATGGGTGCTTTGGTCCCTATGTCTGACATGCGATCGAATGTTATCCATATGGCTTTCCATGAACATATCCCAAGAAAAACACTGAGAATGACCTGTACATCCTTAATAACCCCTTCAGTGTAAAAGACATTTCCAAGATGACTAAAATTGTCTGGTGATGGCAATAATAACCTAAAATGTACAACTGTGGACATAAATAATGATCCACTACATAATGATGAACAGTGACTTCTGAAACTCACTGAAGCAAATTTCAGAGCCCAGCAAAGTTTTCCAAATATCCTGCAAAGGTTTCATAACTGTTCAACAAAAAATTAGAACAAGATTTATGTCTGCAACTGTACATCACCAGATTCAAGGGGTTAAGAGTATGGAGCTCAGTCCTCACTTTAAGTCTACAGCATGTGCAAAACCTTGAGGTGAAACATGCTTCAGGTTCATGAATGAGGCAATAAAAGCATAAAAACCACTCGCTTCTGCCTTCAAAACTGATGACAACGCAACTTTAAATGACAGAATGGACATTAATCAATTGTCAGCTTAATAATGAAACACCATGATGTGTAAGAACGATAAACAAGGACTACCTCAACATTCTCTTGTCCTTTACTGAATGACATACAGTGGAATAGCAAGTGATTATGTATAATAATGTCTTGTGTACCATATTTCTGCTACCCCCACATGATACTACTCAGCTAATACCTTAAACAGGCTATGGAAACAAGTTACTGTATTAGGTAACTTTTAGCTAACTTGCAGCAAAAGATAACTGGAAACCAATGGATGTCTATGATCTTGTAGCGGCAGTGCCAGCTATCCTTACTAATCATTGTTTTACTCAAGAATGACCAGAATACAGAGAAGCTGCCATATAAACAAGTGATGGGGGGGAGGGAGGAGTGGAAACCTGGGGATGGGGTGAATATGTACATGTTATGATGCAGATGCTGTTTAAAGGTTACGAGGCCCCTAAGCTGAATAAAACTGTGTCAAGGTTGCAGAACCAGAGTAAAACGAGGCATCACCACACTCAATGGGTTACTGTGTACTGTAATATGCAGAAATAAGTCAGTAAGGCAGAGGTGCTAGAGGCTCCTATAGCCCACAATGACTGCCATGAGTCTGGGTGCATGGTGTCAAACACCAAGGTTAACTCTACGTCCTGAAACAACAATCAAGATGATCCAGTTTGCTTAATATGGGTTAATTGAAGACAAAAAACAAAGATCAGTTTAATTCTATGACTTAACAAAAACAACACTAGCCTACCTGATTCACTCAAATTCATTAAAGTAACTTACTTCTACTCCCTACACAGCAAGTTTACTTTATCTTTACCACTTAATATCTGGTGCTGGAGAGGGACGCTTTCACCCGGTAGCACTGATATAAGTGGCCAGCTCTGCCACTCAGATATATAAACGTCCCTCAACTCCATCCCTATCTCCCAAAAGGAGGATGGTGGACTGCAGGAAAAGGGCAACTTCCACCTGCAGCCCACTAGGTGTACACCCAGATAAGGCTGGGGCCACACCAATATATCTACTTACTTCAGCCCCAACAACAGGGAAATTATATCTAAAATAATATTCATACTTAAAAATTATTATTTTTCAACAGCTTGAGGAGCAAAGAAGTTAATATTATAGAGCAATATTGAATTCATTATGATCTAGTTTGTTCTATGGCATTTCTTAAGTGACAATTAACCTCTACCAAACTATTTTCTGATACTTGACCCCTTCACTGCAATGACACTTGTCTTGTCTTGCTACCAATGGATGGTTCTGGACAGCTTAGGGTAATTAATGCTTCACACACATATCCTTATTTAACATACTTTGCCATACCTCTTTCTCACCAAGATTTGTCAAACACCACACCTTAATGTCCTCTTGTAATTACTAATACTAATTATATCAATGCCAAAAATGATATAAATAGCACAGAGGAGAATATTATGATGCAATTGGTGAAACAACTTGCTAAGGAAGAGGTGTAATGAAGCCTCCGGTGCCACTAAAAATATCAGCATTTTTTTTTTTTTTAATGAGATGGAACCGAGAGCTAGGAACCCACAGATGTTGTTCCTGCCAATAAATAACAACAATAATAATAATAACAGTAACACAAGTGAAAAGTCAAGATCCATTCACTTCAAGATAACCAGTCCAATTCGGAAAGTGTGGTCTTAAGCCGACTCAAATGATCCACTGGCAGCAAGACCAAGCAGCTGATGCCATAACCGTCAAGGTGTTAAGAGAGAGGTGCTTAAGACTAGGGTTAAAATAGCCGAGAGAGGAACACTGCCAATCCAATTAAACAAACGCTGAACAAACGCTGGTGGACGTTTGTGCTGCGAAACAAGTCTCATGGAGGGAGGTGGAGGCAAGAGAGAGAGAGAGAGAGAAAGAAGAAAGCGAGAAGAGAGAAAAGAGAGAGTCAGAGAAGGGACAGTGTGAGAGAAAAGGGTGCAAAGGCTGAGAGAAATGAGATTCAAGGAACAGAGAGGAGAGGAGAGGAGAGGAGAGGAGAGGAGAGGAGAGGAGAGGAGAGAGAGAGAGAGAGAGAGAGAGAGAGAGAGAGAGAGAGAGAGAGGCCGGGGCAAGACGTGTGGAACTTCCTCCGAGATAGAAACTTACCCTTAGTTTTGGGTTCTTAAGTCTTTGGAAATATCGCTCCAACTGAAACAGGGAGAGAGAATGAAGACCAATCATTATATACCAATTATTTCCAACAAAACAAAATGACAAACAAATAAAATATACAAAATAAACAATAATTGAGCTTTTTTTTTTTTTAATAATAAGAGCTGTAAAATATTTGAAGCTTTCTTCTTTTTTTTTTTTTTTTTATAATTTGGAATTTTGTGAGGGCTGAGAGCAGATGGTTGGCCCGTTAAGATGGCGGCCGGCTGGGGTCAGGTGGGGCTGTAGCCGCGTCCTCACACACACACACTTTGGTCCCTCACGCGCTCTATTACAACACCACATCCGTGCTTGTAAGGGAACGCAGGTTAAAAATGGGCCAACCTATGTATATATCATTCCTGGTTTTAAAATTCCATTCTACAGGCTATACAGCATATATCATCCCTGGCTTTATCCTATTTACTATATAAATGCGGGGAAAAAAAATTCCTACAGATACATACTTCTACAAGCAAGAGACCTCAGACTTTATAAGAGGTCATTCTATATATCATTATTAGTACATATATAAATGCAGGTTTAAAAAAATCCTATATATACAGTAATTATAAAAGCAAGGGAAAGCAGTTTTAAAAAATAATTTATCCTATATATTTCAGAAAAGATAAACAGTAAAAAAAAAAACTAAATGAGAAAAAAGTTTGCAAAAAAATCTGGTAAAATAATGGAGCAGGTAAAATGCTGAC
This sequence comes from Birgus latro, assembly GCA_018397915.1. Lineage (NCBI taxonomy): Eukaryota > Metazoa > Arthropoda > Malacostraca > Decapoda > Coenobitidae > Birgus > Birgus latro. Next base: position 7,818 of record JAGKTI010003049.1, on the reverse strand, counting down.
CTGGTAAAAAATCCTACATCAGTGCCATAATACCCCATATGGAATGCAGGGGCCAGAGGCTTGGCTACTGTGGTCCACAGCATGTAAGGGGAGGTGACCAGCCCACATCCCTGGCACCATTGTACTTTAAACCTCCTATAACAGGAAGTCTCTTGGGGATTCAAACCAAATACCCCAACTGGTTTTGTTAAGATCACTACACCACCAGGCATATTGTGATCCACTTTTCCCTAACCCTTAACAAATGTGGGTTTAGGAGACGCTATTCAAAAACATTAACCGCCAGTCTCACGTTACCTCACTGCAAAAAACACATCTAAAGCAGTAAAATATACAGCATATCCAAATAATACAGAAAAAGCTATGCAGAATTTAAAGTTGGGTCATTATCAAGCTGCTGATGAATTAATTAATATCTTTCACTTAAGAGTTGCTTGTAAAGTTGCTCTGCTGTTGTAAGGGGTTTTCAGTAAGTGTAATCTTTCACTTAAGAACTCAAACCCTCCACCAAACTGTCGTATATGAAAGTAGCATGTTTTTAGGGGGGAGGTATATGAGAGGAGGGGGTGTGAACTAGGGGGAGGGAAGTGTCAAGGCAGGGGGCAGGGAAACATGGAGGTGACTTGTTTGTGGCCATCCCTAACGGGATTAAGGTGTCTAGCTATTGACAGACAGTATGTTTTACCCGACACATTGTGACTTCATGTGCAGAATGCCTTTACATAAAATTAGTCCAGCATGTGAAGTAAATGTCTAGAGTCAGAACTTCATTTATCCAAGTGAAATAATTCCATAGGCCTTGACCATGGTGCTGGAGGGACACCTTCACTTGGTGGCATTCATACAACTAAGCGGTGGAGCTGCCCACTTACAAAATACAAACTATCAAATCCAACATGCTTGGCTTCAAAGGCTTTATGTAAAGTGGAATATTCTGAAAATTAGCATCATAATGATAAGTATGGGCAAATCAAGTAAAATGATAGCTTACAGTGCCATGAACAGTCAATGCAATGAACTACCTTATATTGTGGTAGTAATATATCATCTGTTTTTTAGTTTTGTTTCATTTATTAACTTTTGTCTTTGAATATTCATTGACTGTGTGAAGACATGATATCAACACCTTCCTACTGCATGAAGAAATATATTGGAAAGTGCAGGTTTTGGGAAATGATGCTTGGATTTGAGAGATTATACTGTGCACGTGTCACTAAATCCCTCACCTACTTCCCCTTCCCCGAAAGGATGATGGTGAGGCTGCAGTGGAAGGGCAAATCCAGCCTGCAGTTCACCATGTTATATTTCAGATGAGCCTAAGGCCACAACAAAACAACCCTTCGGCACTCTGCCATATGGTTGTAGAGTTATATGACTGAGAAAAAACAATGTAGATCTGACTTCACACTACACTACATCCACTGTGAGGTGTGAGTCGTATCAAGTGAAAATAGGAATTCCTTCACCAGCAGCCGGACAACAAAACTACTTTAGCCCTGAGTCTAGGGGGGTTCTATCCAAAACAAATTTTTAAAATCTGGTAAAAACTTAAATCAGGGAAAAAAAATAAATAAATGAAGAGCATTGTATGTCTGAATCAGTCCAGATGAAGTCCACTGCAAGACCAGGCCTTCTTCTGAGTGGGAGAGTAATGGACAACATTAACCTCCTTCACCATGCTAGGTACATATCAGGAAAGGATGTCTGAGTGATAGCAGTCAATGTGCATATTACATGTAGTACACTGCTGGCTAATTACCTCCATCAAAGAGGTTGTGTTTTGAGATCAGTTTGTTTGTCTGTCTGTCAATAGCACTGTCATCATCATCCAGACCTCTTTTACCATCTAGGGGTGGAAAAACTATTGGACAGAAATGCAACAAATCTGGAATAATGATTAAGGCCCTTCAGAGGAACATGTGATTGTATTTTGGCACAAAAAGGTCAAAAGTATAAGTTAATAAGGGAACAGTGCTGCCAAGGTGGAAGTATGCACTCTCTGAGTGTCCCCCCCCCCCACCAGTAATGAGCATCAAAGTTTGTATAAGTGGTCAGCATGAATTGACATGATGTGAATGAATACTAGCATATTAATGGACATACTGCCACCATCAACTTAAGACCAGTGCCACAACCAGGATTTTAAACCTTACTCTCCGATCAAATGCAAACCAGAACACTACCACACAACCACCAGGCCACCATGGCTCCAAAAAAGGAGTACAATCAATAAACAGTGTTGTCACCCACAAGGTCAGTACAACTGGACGAACACAAGATTGATCATCAAATTTTGCCTCTCTGATAACTGTGAAAATTTTGCAGGTTTAGTAATTCTGGATACTACAATTAAATATTGAGGCTGATGTTATGCTGATTTAATTTACACAGAGATATATGTGAAAACAGCATACAGTTACTTTGTACTTCAGTGTTCTTCCTTTGTGATTCCATAAGCTTGAATGGTCACTAAATGAGAGCACAGTATATTCATCTGGGTAATCTTTTGTTGGTTCTCCCTCTATCTTTCTTCCCCCCCCCCCATGCTCTCTAGAACCTACTTCACCCCATCCTTAGGTGGGAAAAGGGGGCGGCATGATGATGATGTTTAAAAATGAAAAGCAGCATTAGATTCACTAGAAGATTTGGACTGAGTGTGTAATTTAAGCATGACTATGCACATGCAACTGTTCTTGGGGCAGTTAATCACAATTCCACATACTAACCAACTTGCAAATAAATTTAAAATAGCTAGTTTCGCCATCACATGGTGGCACCGATACAGCCCAGTCCGCTGCACTCAACTCCCTCTCTGTCCCCCCAAAAGGAGGATGGTGGACTGCACGCTTTAGAATGCCTCCCAAGCTGAGAAGAACGTACATTTTTTTTTTTTTTTGACACGAGTGTGCTAAGCCGACGATATAAACCTCCCCTGTGTCCAAGCCACACCTTGCCTGAGCCTGTCACACCACCCCAGCCAGCCTACCACTGCTGCCTCGTTGCCCAGTGGCCGAAAAACTTCACCAAAAACACCAACATAACTCATCAAAGGTACAGGAGCATTGTACCACATGTGGTATGGATTAATAAACACCAAGTTGGGACACAAATTGTTTTTTTCTTCTTCTTCTTCTTCTTTTTGTACTATCTTTAAATTGTTCGTGTCTTTATAATTTTTCCTTTGTGGGGTATAGGGCTGCAATGATGATTACTGTTATTTTACCATACTCGTTTAACCTTAACTTGGCCTAGTTTTTTGTCCTTTAGCAGTTTACTTCACATTGCTCAGTGGCAGAGAGACAATACTATGGTTCCACAGCACTTCTTCAGGACCAGCATCATATTCTACTCTTCATCTTTGGCTACAGCTCAGCATTCAAGATGTAGAGGGAACAATTTTAGGGCAAATTAAGGTAAAATGAGTACAGTATAGTTATTTTACTAATTGAATGAGTTAACCCTTCTAACCTGTGGACAAAGAAAGGTCAGTATTCTTGTGCGGTTAGCAGGCTTACTAACACCTCTTCCTTACTGATTCATTTCTGATTCTGCTCCGTTACTATATTCTTGTGTATTATTTGAGCAATACTGTATATGCTGTTGTTTAAGGGGGGGGGGGAGATACAAATAAGTAGTTCAGAAAATAAATTGTTAAGGAAGAGGTGCTAGGTGCTAGGGAGCCTCCATACCCAACCAGAATACTGTACATGGCAAAGACCACATATTTTGGCAGACATTAAAAAGGCTAACATTTCAGAAGATGGGTGGGATTCTGGAACATACATGTGACCAATTCCCTGTTATAAATTTGATCTGTTTTTGCAGGATGAACCAGAAACATGGAAAAATCTGTACTCTCCTTTCCCTGTCCATCCTGCTGGAGAAAGTATATTTTTGAGGTCACAGGTGAGATGGAGGGACAGAGTGGAGAGGTAAATGAGAGGGGGAAGTGGAGAGGTATATGAGAAGGGGAAGTGGAGAGGTATATGAGAAGGGGAAGTGGAGAGGTATATGAGAGGGGTGAGTGGAAAGGTAAATGAGACAGGGGAGTGGAGAGGTGTTTGAGACTGGGGAGTGGAGAGGTATTTGAGACAGGGGAGTGGAGAGGTACACTGAGAGCACAGAGTGTGAGTTGGGAGGGGAGGCACTGTAATGGCAGGTGACAGGGCGACATGGAAGCAATTTGTTTGCGGACACCCCTTACAAGATTAAGGCGTCTGGCTATAAATAAACAGAATCATTATTTACTACTCCTCACCTTGCCCTAGAGTAGGGAGGGAGGTTCGGATGATGATGATGATTATTTATCTAATATGAGGAATGAGAAGCATGGGCCAATTCTGTTCTCCAATTCCTCTTCTTCTTGGGAGGGGAGGGGGGAGGGGGAAATCACAATTATAACAGAGAACAGATAAATATGTCCAAGAATCCCACCCCAGGTTGTAATGTTTGAGGTGACGTGTAATAAGTCTTTCCCAACCTGGTTTTTATTCTTCACCAACCTACACTGCACCAGTTCACTGTGCCACAAACCCACTTCATGTTCTGTGCTTTCATTAGTTGTATTCTGCTAAAACATTATACACATTAATGCCATGGCAAGCTTTTGAGTGGATGAGGCATCTTTGTGTACTATTAAGCCTTAGGCCCGTATTCCCATCAGTTACGGGAGCTCCCTCTCACCTCTTCCTAAGTGATATATTCTGCTTATGACATCTTACTATCCTCTCCTGTGTTAGTTAAATCATTCTGACATTACCATTTGCCACATAAATTACATACAAAAATTATATTAACCAGCCATATAATAAACTGCTAAGGAAGAGGCGATAGGGACGATAATACAGGCCTTGGTCTCCCCCAATAAAGACCTTATAGTAAAGAGAGATGGAACAAAACCTGAGCAACTGCCACTGTGCTGCATCTTTCACTTGTTGGACTAAATTCAAACGCTTAACTCTTCTCATTTGAATGGATGCTTTAAAACATTTTTATTTTTATATTTTACTACTGTTACCATCAGTTTTCTTCAACTGATAGAATTTGTAAAGGGGTTAGACCGAATTTCCACCAACCCTCACACAATTAACAATTTCTCCAGAGCTATAATGATAATAGTAATAATATTAACAATAATAACCGTCATCCATCCATCATCCAATCCTGTGTCGCCCCACAGAGGAGTGTAGGAACCTGGGGCTAGGGAAGTTGGTCCTGACATTTAAGATGAGAGTGACCAGCCTCACTCATCCCTGAGTGGCATTACATGAGCAATAAACCCTAACCACCCCTTGGATATAAACCTTCACCGGCTCAATCCGACTGGAGTGCCGTAATTACCCACTAAACCACTAAGAGCAAAAATTTGGTTATATGGTTACCACCCAGCGTAGTAAATGGTTTCCTGGTGTACAGGAAACCATTTGGCTTGTCACTCAGTGTAGAGTCACCCACAGGCAGAAGGACGAGGAAAGAATTTGTCACTCAGTGTAGAGTCACCCACAGGTAGAAGGATGAGGAAAGAATGATGGAAAGAAAGAGAGAAGAGGGAGTGTAAAGTCACCCATGGGCAGAAGGACAAGGAAAGAATGACAGAAAGACAGAAGAGGATGAAAGGAAAGAAGAATGGAGGAGGGGAAAGGGCAGACATCCGAGAGCAGCACTACATCAAGTGAGTGGATGGTGAGTGCTCCCACCTACAATAACAAATAGTAATAATAATTATTATAATAATAATAATAAAAATAATACAGTAATAATTATCAGATAAGTTTGGGTAATAATAATAATTTAACGGCAGCAAGAATTCAATAAATGATGATGTGGGGCAACATAGGACTGGATGATGGATGGATGGATGGATGATGCAGTGACGGTGGGTGAGAGAGGCAGCACACCACAATGCTTCAAGTTGTCCCCTATCTGTTTCCTATATGGAACCTAATTCCCACATACCATTTCAAATCATGTGTGCCTTTATTACCATTTGTTCACAAAGATACACATGCATCAATTAAGAGAGAGAGAAAGTGAGGTGAGAGGAAGGAGAGGTAGACTGAGAATAAAGGTAGTGGAGTATATGAGGGAGGGTGTGTATGAAAGTGCTTAAGAGTGTATGTGAGTGAGGAAGGGAAGATGAGAGTGGAGGCTGAGCTCCTGGAGAACATAAGGGAGGGTGTATGGGGGGGTGTGAGAGTGAGGAAGGAAACATGAGAGTGTATGAGAGTATATGGAGGTGAATGAGAGTGAGGAAGGGAGTATGGGAGTGTAGGCTGTGCTGCTGAAGAATATAAAGGAAGGTGTATGAGCGTGTATGTCAGTGTATGAGAGTGAAGAAGGGTACATGAGAGTGGAAACTGAGTGGCTGGCAGATAGAAATTATTTAGGTCATGATTAAGGCAAAGGTACACTGTGGGAGAGTACAGTGAAAGAGGTGAAGCATGGTATTATGGTACAGAGTGTGGTACTGTGACAAAAAGTGGGGTACAATGCTGTGTGAAATATGGTACTGAGTTGTGCAATTTGGTATAGTGATGTAGTGTGGTATGATGTGGTTGGAGTATTGTACAGTAGTGTTTAGTAAGGTGCTGCATAATGATGCACTGTGTGGTACTGCTTTCGGTATAGTGGTGTTGATCAATGCTGTGTGGTGTGGTGTGGTATAGGGACTTAAGTGTGATACCATGTGGCACAGTGGTATGAAGTGTGATACCTCTGTGCTCTATACAGGAGTGTCTCTGTGAGTGTCTCTGAACAATGTGTAGTAAAACTGAAGTCAATAAAAGCATGGGGGTAGAGTGAGAACAGAGTGCAGAGAAGCAGTGATGAACAGTCTCAGATAAAGTGTGTGGGAAAACAGAGTGCAGTGGGGCAGAGGTATTTAAGTATGTGGGTTACAGTGAGGGTAAAGGAAAATGTGAGACTGTGGGGGTATGGAGTGAATTAGAGAGGAGACGTACAGAGAATGTGGGATAGAGTGTGGAGGAGAAAAGACAGTGGTGAACCAGAGGAATATATGTGTGTATGTGGGGTAGAGTGAAGGTAGAAGAGTGTGTAAGAGTGTCAGGGTAGGGACTGCAATAAAGTGGAGAAATATAGTGTGTGTGTGGTGCAGAATGAGGAAGACGAGCATGGGAGCATGGAGTACATTAAAGTGGAGAAATATAGAGAGAGTGTGGGGTAGAATGAGGGTAGAAGAGTGATTGTGTGTGTGGGAGTGCATTAAAGTGGGAAAAAAGAGAAAGTGTGGAGTAGAATGGGGTAGACTATGAGTGTCTGTGAGTGTGTGGGAATGGAACAGTTTTGCGAAGGTATAGCGAGGCAGAGTGAATCAAGTGTGAGATACTGTGTACAGGGATGCAGGAACAGAGTGAAGTACTGTATAGCAGAAATATATAAGAATTTTGGTTAGTGTCTGAGGGTAGAATGTGCATCAGAATGAACTGCAGCAGAATGTACATATAAGAAAAAATCTGGTAGAGATAAATACAGTATAGAGCATGACTGTGCAACAGAGCATATGTCAGAAAAGAATGAAGTCAAATAAGAGTGTGTGTGTCGGGTGGAGCAAAGGTTTGAGTGTGTGAGCGTGAGAGTAGGGTGCATTAAAACAAAAGTGTATATGAGTGTGTGTGAGATCAGTGCATAGGGGGTGCAGTGAGAGTTTGCACTGAGTGAGGAAATGGAGTGTGCTGATGGTGTATAAAAGTGTGGTACAGCGTGTGAGTGTGGGAGTCGGGTGCATTAAAACAAAGAGAAGTAAACAAGTGTGCATAGACAGCATACAAAATGAAGCCTGCCTGGGTGCGGTCAGCGATG
>JAGKTI010003048.1:47426-60867 GCA_018397915.1 Birgus latro | reverse complement strand
GGTCAGGGATACGGGTAGGGTGCTGTACAAGCTGCTCTAGGTCATTAAGGATAGAAAAGATGTAGGCTTGTCCACCAGGTGGATCAGTTAAAGGAGAGGAGAGCCAAAGGTGGTGGTGAACATTGAAATCTCCTAGAATGGAGATTTCAGAGAAAGGAGAAATGGATAGAATGTGTTCCATCGTAGAAGTAAGATAGTCAAAGAATTTTTGATAGTCAGTAGAATTAGGAGATAAGTAAACAGCACAGATATATTTAGTCAGAGAATGACAGGAAAGCCGAAGCCAGAGAGCAGAGAATTCAGAAGAATCAAGTTCAGGAACACGAGAGCAAGATAGATCGTTGCGTATGTATACGCTAATAATTTTCCAGAGGTTACTATCCGGACCAAGTTCTTCCCATCCAACAAGACCGTGATTGTAGGATCGTCTGTGATAAGACATGTAATGGCCATAACAGAGGGATACCTTGTCCACTGGCTCGACAGCAGGAGCCGGGCGGGTGTGAGCATTTCTACCAGGGCAATCAAGGACGAGGCAAGTAGGATATACCAAGCAGTTTGCCACAAGAAGACTATAAACCCGCCACCCGTGTTCAGAGCTTCGTCAGGGTGGCTCTTCAGGTTTAAGAAAAGGTGCGAGATGAGGTGCGCTGCATACCATGGTGAGGCTGCATCTGCTGATGTTGATGCGACTACAAGGTTTCCAGAGGAGGCACACAAGATTATTGAGGAGGGTAGGTATTCATGGCACCGGGTGTATAATTGTGATGAAACTGGTTTCTTCTGGAAGTGGTCAGCAAAATTCACATACGTGACGAAGGGACAGAGGCAGGTAGTCAGCATGAAGATGGACACAGTGTGGCTGAGTGTCTTACTTACCTGCAATGCTTCTGGCTCACACAAGATGAAGCCACTAATAATTCACAAGTTCTATACACCACAGCCATACCGACACTGTAACATGAACAACCTAAACGTTTACTGGGAGGTCACGCCGCGAGGCTACATGGTCAAGAGGTTGTCACACAAGTGGTTTGACCGGTACTTTCTTCCCGACGCACAGATGCACTGCAGGAAAATGAATCTGGCATTTAAGGTTGACCTTTTTATGGATAATGCAAGGTCACATGCCAGATATCTTGTCGACCGTCACCCAGACGTCTAGGTTGTTTTCTTACCACCCAACAGAACTTCAAAACTCCAATCACTAGACCAAAAGATCATCGCCAATGTTAAGAATATGTTCTACTCTACAGTGCATGCCAGACTCAGGAAAGAGACCAGTGACAGCACAATTTTGCAGCAGATTCAGGAAGAGGAGGAAGATTCTGACAGCTGTGACGACCAACACCGCACACCCGAAGCACTGTCTCCTAGGCCAGAAAAGTCACAAAGTAGTCTAGAGGAGCCCAGAACAGGCCCGTCCTCAAGGCCAGACCAGTCTCCTAGCATAACCACACCCCCACCACCACCTGCCAATTTTCGACCTGGCAAGACAGTAAGTCAGTTATGGAAGGACTTCAACATAAAAAATGCTGTGGATATCATGGTCGAATGCTGGAAAAAATTACCCCAGCCACTATAGCACACGGGTGGAAGAAACTTTTCCCTCACCTGCCTATGGAAGGTGAGCAGCAGAGGGAAGATGACACTCTGGAGACAACTGTGGAAGCAATCAGACACACAAGCCTAGACACAGCAGAGGTGGACGAAACAGCTGTAAGACTTGACACACTATGACCTAGACTCAGGTGTGGTTGACATAACAGAGGAAGAGATGAACTCTAGTGAGGAGAATGAAAGGCCAGATCACACTGCACAGGAGAAGGTGACCACCCAGAAATTGTCCCACAGCCTGTCCATCATAACCGACATGGCAACAACCTTCGAGACATACACCGGGACTACGCCTGAGGCTACCCAGATCCTATCCACCTTGAATGATCTGAAGTCTCAAGTGATGGCAGTCTACAACAGAAACATACTGGAGCAAAGAAAAGCCAGGATCACACGATTTTTTAATGTGACAGAATGTGGCTGCTATTATGAAAGACTTAAACATGACAGGAGAGGAGGATGAAGGAGGAGAAGTGGACAGGGAGGAAGTAGAGTTCCTGGAGCCTGAATCTGACTTTGAGGGCTTCGGCTTAGGTGATAGGGTTTCCCCAGAGAGGCCCATGTCACCTAGTAACTAGCCCATCCACCCTCAACACACCTTCACATGCTACTCATGCCAATGTTTACTTTATTTCTGGTAAGGATTTTTGGTGTTGCAGCTCTTTATAACAGTTCTAATGTCATTTCAGGTACATTTTTATTGTGTTATGCTGTATAAGCAACTAGTAAGCACTCTACATTTAATTTTGGGTAGGGCCAGTTTGGTGTTATAGTACTTTGTGATAGGGTAGATAGCTATCCCACTGGAACGCCCATCTATTTTTCCCATTGATTCTTAACTTCACACTTCAACGTTTCACAAAGTTTTGGCGGAACATCAAAACAGCGAAAAATAAGGACTTACTGTATGTGTATACATATATATATACAGTATATATATATATATATATATACACACAATATATATAAAACTTTACCATGCACCTAAGCTAGTTTCTGCCAACAATGATGGTGCAAACCCTGTGTTTTCTGATAACACTGAGGGATTCAAAGATAAGGTCTTAATTGAGGAGTTAATTCCAGATGGTGGAGACCACTCTCCACCCCCTACCCTTAGAACCCCTAACCTCAAGCCTATCTCATGTCTATATAAGGTACAGGTTTCTTCCTAATTACGACCTTTTTATAATTTTCTATTAGCCTGACCATGCCTATGTATGTTCCTGAAACTTACCAAAAGGATAGATACATATTTCTTGGGGCAAAATTTTTGTGAAGGGGAAAATTTGGGTTTCCAGGTGGGGTGCCCTGTACCAATTAAAAAAATTCCTGAGATTCTGTGATTTCATTAACACACATTGGGCATGGTACCAATTAGGTGTGATAACCACGGAGGCACTGTATTTAAAAGCATACAGTACATGATATATAGTATTCAATACCACTAAAATGCCTTTGTCGCCAAGGTACGAGTGAGGCCATTTAAATCCAAATGCATTGAAATGTCACCTTACAACCCGAGGATGCCTAGAGTATATTAATCCCTATCTACCTACCTGGTTTCACGCCTTTACGACAAACTGTCTGGCCTGTGGCCCTCTTCTAAAGATTTTCGACATGCCGCACATGTCACGTGCACCACCAGGGTATGATGAAACCTATCAAAAATAAATCTTAAAGAATCTATTTATCTACAGTATATACCTAGGTTGCTTCCTCCAAGAAAACGGAGGTAGCCGAGACAGGTCAACACACTACCAATTTATTCATCCACTCATACACATTCATTCGCATCTTAGCCCTAAAGGGGAGAAGGGACAGATCCTCACCACACGAGGGTCAACTACGCAGTGCAGTCAGAGACATCCGCAGCAGGGCCCGACAGCAAAGCTGGTTTACCCCTGACGCATGATAATGGACCCATCCCCTCACCCACACCTGGCCTGATCAGCTGATCAGACAAAATGCGGGAGAATAACCCCTCAGGGCTGTGTCATCATTTATTCATTCACAATTTCCATCCATTCATTTCTATCACACACAGCCACTCTTCCTTACTCAACAGACAACCCTCTCGCATCCAACGCTCTCTTCCCACTGTTCATCCATCCTATTCGTGGTCTTCCTCTCAACCTTACACCTCTCACATCAGATCTAGTTATCTTTTTCACCAATTGCTCATTATCCATTCTCTCCATATGCCCAAACCATCGCAACACCCTCTGCTCAACTCGATCAGCCATCTCCCGAACAATTCCAGTTCTCCTTTGCACTTCATCATTTCTCACTCGATTCATATGTGTCACTCCACACATACTCCTCAGACACCTCATCTCCATTACATTCAAACTTTTCCTCTCTGCTACACCCATATTCCATGTTTCAGCCCTATATAATGCAGTCGGTACCACAATACCCTCATACAGCTTTCTCTTTACATCCATTCTAAGTGAACGACATCTAAACACATTTTTCATTCCTCCCAGCACCTTTCCAAATTCATTCATTCTAAACTTCACTTCTGCATCTGTTCCTCTATCCACAGCAACATGTGACCCTAAATACTTAAAACACTCTACCTCCTCAAGCAACTCACCATTCAAAACTATATTCATCCTCCTACCATCTACCAACCTCGTACACTTCATCACTTTACTCTTATTCTCATTTATTTTCAGTTTCCTCCTTTCACACACCCTTCTAAACTCCTCTACCAACTGTCTCAATCTCTCCTCTGAATCAGCCACCAGTGCAGTATCATATACAAACAGCAGCTGCTTTAGATTCCACTCTCTACCATCAACATTCACCAGACTCAGTCCTCCACCTAATACTCTTGCATTCACCTCCCTTACAACACCATCCATATAAATATTAAATAACCAAGGCAACATCACACATCCCTGCCACAGCCCCACTCTCACTGGAAACCAATCACTCACAGTATTTCCCACTCTTACACACGCTCTACTATTTACATAAAAACTTTTCACTCCTTTTAGTAACCTGCCATCAAGTCCATACAATCTTAAAACATTTCACAAAGCCTGCCTATCAATTCTATCATATGCTTTCTCTAAATCCATGAATGCCCAAAACACATCCTTACCTTTTGCTAAATACTTTTCACACACCTGTCTCACAGCAAACACCTGATCCACACATCCCCTCCCTCTCCTAAAACCCCACTGCTCATCACCAATCACTCCCTCTGTACCCTCTCTAACTCTCTTAATTAACACTCTACCATACAACTTACCTACAACACTCAACAGACTTATACCTCTAAAGCTAGTACATTCATACTTATCACCCTTACCTTTATACAATGGGACCACACAAGCACTTGCCCAGTCAATTGGCACCATACCTTGCACAACGCACACATTCAACAATCTTACTAACCAGTCAACAATAGTTGCTCCACCACCTTTCAGGCATTCCACATCACACCCATCCATACCTGCAGCTTTCCCTGTTTTCATCTGCTTTACTGCCTCTTGCACTTCCTCCATCATGATCAAAGATTCATTCAGCTCTCCCAACACATCTATTCCCTGTACCCTTCCATCTGCCACAATCTCAGCCTCCCTTTCCTCCTCTACATTTAATCCCTAAACCGCGGGTTGTCATTTTCGTGACGGTCGGGTGCAATGGATCATACCGCGGGGCGTCACTTGAGTGACTCTGTGTTTTTTAAAATTCGCCCAGGCTTTCAGGTGGTGACTTGTATCATCTATCAGCACTGCCAATGTCCAACAAGAGTCAGAGCTGCTAATGTCATCAGTACTCCCATCCATTGTTGACAATTTAGCCATTTTCCCCCATTCTAGACTCCCCTCCCTACCTTCCCTCCATTATCCTCTCGTGTCGTCTGCTCAGCCCCTCTGCGCTAAGTAAATCTTCCCCGGATTTTTCCACTGATTTCATCCATTGAAATGAGCCCTATGCCCTATTCTTATACAAAATAATATATATATATATAAAAAATAAGGTAATTGATAGTGCCATACACCTGGAATTGGCTAATTATCACTTGCCAACATCCAACCTGCACACGTTCGATAATTTCCCCTGCTTTTTTTTCCCGTGAAATATGCAGTATGAGCTACTCTTGTAATATAAATGTATACTGTATAAGAAAGGAAGGGAGAAGCCTGAATGATATTTATATTCACCTGGAACTATCTAATTTATTATGTACTGTCTAGATTTCCTACGACTTATTTCTTAGCATATACCTTAGCAGCTGACATTTTCAACTCTTGGCTACCAAGATACGTATTGTACAGTCAGTTCGCTCTTGTCCTTCATGGTGAAATCACGTCGCAGTCACGCCCCTCCATTTCTGCCCCTTTTGCGCCCATTATAAAAGGCCCTGTGACCTCTACCCCTACTAAACATCGTATGGGAAGCAGTAAAGGACTGTAGATATATATAAGTGTAATAAAGTACTAGAAATAATAAAGCGTGAGTGTGTATATGAGTAAGAAATGACAGAATACCAGTGGCGAATCAGAGCGAGTGGGAGGCTCGTACGCACTTGTATTTTACATTGCTTTCACAGTGTTTTTTTTTAAGGAGTATGGATTCCAAACTACTTGGAAATCAATGAATAGTGTTTCTAGCGTTAATATCTGGCAGTGGTATTCATATTAAGGGAAGCCGGGAAGTATAAAGTGGAGACTTAGTTACCCAACTTCAGAAGTCTCCGCAAATCCTACGGTAGTTGACGAGTGCTAAAAAAAAACATCCCAGGAGAGAGCTGAAGGTATGTGCCATATGCATATGTAATTATAATATTCTAGGACTAATAACTGATTTTTGGCAAATATTTTCAAAAAGTCAGTCGGAGCGCGAATATCCCCGTGGGATGGGCCCAGCACACCTCCGACAACCCTGCGGTTTAAGGGTTAACACTCTTTCAAAATACTCCACCCATCTCTTCCTTACTGCATCCATCTCAATTAACACCCTTCCATCCTCTGCTTTTACTCGCTCTTCCTTCCCAAACTCTCCCTTTTGCACCCTTTTCACCTCCTTTCAAAACATTTTCTTATTCTGTTGAAAATTCTCAGTCAACTGCCTACCCCACCTCTCATCTGCTGGGGGCTATCATATGGTGCAAACCACGCAGTGACTGGCCCTGTGGTTGCTGAGATATAAACTTCTGAAAAGTGTTACGGTCAGGTCGGACCGGGTTGGGCCACTCATACGTAAGAAAACGCCACTACAGTACTTGACAAGAGACTCGAGAGGGCTTCACTCTCGGTCGTAAAAAGGCAAATCCAAGAAAATTAGATACTACTGTACATTACTTCAGTACTATATGATGAAAGAATAAAAGGATTTCTAACTAACTTAGGTACTGAAACAATATCAGAGCATCCCAAACCCCATGTGACAATTTGTTTTTGTTTTTAACAGGTAGGTTTTAAAATAAAACCCTGTATTTGCAAGCCAAGAAAATATAAGAGGTATGTCCAAAATGAAATGATCTTTTCACAGACTTAATGCTTAACTTCCTTAATCAGACATGTCCCCTTCAAAATACAGTACTACGCTCCTCTTTTCATACAATGTTCGTAACATTGTTTCCAGTTCTGAAATGTGTTTTCAGGTCTGGTGCACATTTCTCATTGCAAATTTTCTTCTGTCTCTTCTATGATCTGAAATTGGCAACCTTTAAGGGTGGATTTCAACTGTGGGGAGGGGACGGAATGTTTCGTTTCGTTTAGTTTTTGAAGGCTCCAACATGCTTGAATGCGTCGGCCTTGGTCACCTAATGGCGGCTCTCCACGCTGCTCAATCCCTGGCAGCCTCCCTGTTCAGTCCCTTAACCCTTAAGTCACACTTAATGACCTCGTCCCATGTCTTTCTCGGTCTACCCCTCCCCCAATATTAACGCCTCTCACCCTCTGTACCCAATTATCATCCCCCATCCTCTCCACATGTCCAAACCACCTCAGCCTACCTCTCCTCATCACAACACCAATACACTCCAGTCCCATCCTACCTCTCAATTTTTCCATCATAAACCCAGCCCCCCCAGGCCTTGCACGTAGGGACGCACTGCACATCCACCTAATCATTGTCATTTCTGTACATTTAAACCTGCGAATATCCTCTTCCTTTACTGCCCAGGTCTCACTACCAAACAGCATCACACTCCTAACACATGCTGCATACAAAGACCTCTTAGCACGTAAGGAGAGTCCTCTCAATGTCAGGAGAGGCAACAGCTCCCTGAACTTCTTCCAACCACTTCTCACCCTTGCAACCGAGCTAACTCCAGCCCCACCTCCGGCACATAACATGTCTCCCAAATAACGAAACTCCTCCACACACTCAAGAGACTCACCTGCAAGTTCAACCCTCTCACGCCTAACAATCTCCACCTGCTCACCCCGACACGCCGCACACATGAAATCAGCATCATCTTGCAGTCTACCTCTAATACCACTACATCTCTTGTGCACCCATTTATCACAAACACTACACAAGATGGAATTACTTCCCACACCCTTGTGGCAAACTGCACATGGCCACTCTCCCTCTCCTCTGATTGTACCGCCACCGACCCTAGATATCATCTATCTATCTATCTATTGCCAGATGCCTTAATCCCAAACGGGGTGGCCACAAACAATCGCCTCCAAGTCATTCTGTCCCCTGCCATTTCACTACCATGCTCCCAACTCACACCCCCCTCTCTCATATACCTCTCCACTCCATCCCTCCATCTCATCCTCGGCCTCCCCCTCCCTCTCGCCCCCTACACCTCACTCATATACACTCTCCTCGTCAGTCTTTCACTCTCCATCCTCTCCACATGCCCAAACCACCTTAACGTGTTTCTCCTAATGCTTCCCATCACATCCTCAACCACACTACAATGCTCCTTCACTTCCTCATTTGTTAGTCTGTCTCTCCATGTGACTCCACATGCTCCTCTCAAATAACTCATTTCCACTGCTCTCACTCTTGACTTCTGTCCTTCCAACAGGGTCCAAGCTTCACTTCCATCATCACTTTTGTTTTATCTGCATTTACCCTTAAGCCCTTGTACCCCATACCATCTCTCCACTCCTTAAATCTTTCCTCCACCTCCTTTTCATTCTCTGCAATCAACACCAAATCATCAGCATACAACACCTCCCATGGGAGTCCATCTCTGACGTCACGTGAGAGGGCTTCAAGCACCATGCTAAAAAACAAGGGACTCAAAACTGACCCCTGATGCACACCAACATTCACGGAAAACTCATCACTCAAAGCTCCATTCACTCTTACCTGGGTGCGAGCACCCATGTACATGGCCATAACCACTCTAACCAGCCATTCTTCCAACCCTAGCTTTCTCATTGCCCACTTCACTACAACTCTAGGGACTCTGTCAAAGGCCTTTTCCAAATCAACAAAAACAAAATACAATTCCCTTTTCTTTCCAATATATTTTTCCTGAAGCTGTCGAACAATGAATATGGCATCAGTGGTCCCTCTGCCTGGCATAAACCCAAACTGCATCTCATCGATATTCACTCTTTCTCTAATCATAGCTTCTAGAACTCTCTCCATTACTTTCATTATACCTCTGTAGTTTCCCCTTTCCAGGGCATCACCCTTTCCTTTGTACACATTTACAATTACACTCTTCAGCCAATCATCTGGGACAACATACTCATATATAATCATATTTATCAGGTCAGTGACTAACCTCACCCCAGTATCTCCTGAGGCCTTCAACATCTCAGCAGTCAACCCAGACACACCTGCCGCCTTCCCCACCCGCATGCTGCCTATTGCCTCACTCACAGTAGCAGCATCAATCAAAGGCCAAGGGCCAAACACTGGATCAGCGGGTCCAAACCTTCTCTATCCCAATCAAACTCCTCATTCAACAATCGGCTATAATGCTCTCTCCATGCATCTTTAATATCCTCACTGTTCACCACTACCCTTCCATCATCATCATTCTTCACACACTGCTCACGTACAATGTCCCGATTATCCCTCTTCACCTGATTAGCCACCCTAAAAAAAAAAAGCAGAGGACAAATCCTCAGGGTAGAGTGGCTGGGGGATGACAGCCTGCTAGTGCTTCACCAAAGAGTCATCGATAAGGAGCAACACATAATGAGGGGCACTTGCAGTGAAGCATCCGGGTTTTGTTTGTCCATGCCTCAGGTCTCTTCCTTCACACTGCCTTCCTTAAAAACATTTCAGGATGTCCAAGTAAAGCTCTTTATTGACTGTCTGACCATGTGGGACAAACCCATGATGAACGACATATTTTCAGTAAAATAAGATGCTCAACGTCACCTTCACATCTGAGCGACTGACATGCTTTTTTTCTGGTCGCAGTGACGATGTTCCAACCCGCTATGACAAATGTCTTTTTGTCTCAGCACTGTAGTTGTACACCCATGTTCCATCACCAGTTATATTTTTTCAGAAAGTTTTTACCAGCATTCGAACAACCAAAGCTCCTGACTGACTGTCATACGATTCTCTTTTTGCTCATCTGTCAGCAGATGCAGTGCAAATTTTGTGGCACCATGATGCATCTTCAGTTTTTCAGTTAAAATCACATGGCACACACTTTTACTAATGCCTACTTCGTCAGAAACTTCAAGGACTGTCAGGCAATAATTTTCAAGGATCACAGCACACACTTTTTCCATGTGATCATCGCCTCTTGACATGCAAGGCCAACCAGATTTGGGATTATCCTCAGTGGATGTTCTCCTAGATCTGAACAGCTGGAACCACTTGTGACATTGCATACAGCTCAAACAATCCTAAGCCTGTGGCATTTGAAAGTTCTCTCTAAAAGTTTTTCCCAATCAGAAACAAAATTTAACACAAACATGTTGTTCTTCAATATCCTTCACTGTTCAACTTTCAACAAAAAGCCAAGTCCACTAAACACAATTTCACTCAAGTATGTGTACCTCGATGACAAAGTGATATGGCGAGATTGTGTTAGACCAAAGGGAAAAGTCACCGCAACACAGCACTCCCACCACATTCATGCTATGACAGCTGATTAGTGCACTGCTACTTACAAAGTTCACTTTCCTTCTGGACAGACCTTGTTGAGTCAATCCTGTGGCCTCAAGTGAAATTATCTGCTCAGCTGAAAAAGAAAATCAATGAATCCTCATTGGCTGGTGAATATTTTGAAAATGCGGATTGGAGAAAATTCAGAGATACAAGAGAGATACAAAAGAAGTGAGATATCTTTCTAGACCTCTATAATTCGGGAGTGGAAAAATATGTGCCAAGAGTAAGTGGGAAAGAAAACAGGAAAAAGGAATGGTTTAATAGAAGGTGTATGCTACCAAAAAAAAGAGAGGGACAGGGCATGAAACAACTGGAGAAAGAGAGATAATAACAGAACGAAGGAAGAATATAAACGAATTGGAAATGAATACACAAGAAAACGTAGAGAGAAAGAAAGGAGCTTTGAAAAAGGAATACTTTAACTGACAAATGTAAGGAAGATCCCAAACTGTTTTATAGATCTATCAATGGCAAATTAAAACAAAAGGAAGGAGTCACCAAACTGAAAGTAGAAGGAGAGGTCTATAAAGATGCAGCAATGCAAGCTGAAATAATGAACAAATGTTCCCAATCAGTTTTCACTAAAGAAAGTGATTTTTCAGGGGGGGGGGTTGACTAAAAAGGTAGTGATAAAAGATATAAAAGTGGAAATGCAGGAAGTGAATAAATTACTGGCAACTCAAGATGTAAGGAAAGCCCCAGGACCGGATGGAATTTCTACCTGGGTATTGAAGGAATGCAGAGAACAACTGGCGAATAAGATTCACAGTCTAACTGTATGTTCTCTGGAAGAGAAGAAAGTGCTTCAGGAATGGAAGAGGGCAAATTTGGTACCAATTTATATGGGAGGAAACAAGGAAGAACCCCTGAATTATAGACCAGTGTCCCTGACAAGCATGATCGCAAAATTGTGCGACAGAATCCTGAAAGACAGATGAATAAAATATCTAGAAGGGATGAACATTTTGGCTGAAAGTCAGTTTGGATTCAGAAGTGGAAGGTCACATGCTTCCAACCTGTTGAGCTTTTACTCAAGAGTGATTGACATGCTACAGGAAAGAGATGGTTGGGTGGATTGTGTGTATTTATATTTGGAGAAGGCCTTCTACAAGGTACCCCAAAAGCGACTACCTTGGAAACTGGAGCATATAGGAGGACTGAAGGGAAAGCTCCTGGAGTGGATGAGAGACTTTTGAAAGACAGACAAATGATGACAGTAATAAAGGACAGGATGTCTGGATGGAGGGAAGGAACTAGCACAGTCCCACAGGACTCAGTGTTAGCGCCAGTAATGTTCTTGACTGATGTAAATGATATGGTAGATGGAGTGAACAGTTGTGCAAGGCTGTTTGCTGATGATGCAAAGATCTTGAGGAAGTAGAAGTGGAGGATGACTGTAAAAGGTTGCAGGAGGAGCTAGATAGGATACATGATTGGAGCTGGTTGTGGAATATGAAATTCAATGCAAAAAAAAAAAGAAAATATTGGAAATCGGAAAAAGTACCAAGAGGCCATCACATAATTATTTGATGGGTAATGAACCAATCACAAAAGCGAGAGAGGAGAAAGATTTGAGAGTGCTGGTCCAGGATAGTCTGTCACCTGAAAAACACATTAACAAGATAGAGAGACGTATAAACTCCTGACCAGCATAAGAGTAGGACTTCATTACATGGATAAGATGATGAAAAAATTGAGAGTGGCCATGATCAATCCCAGGTTAGAATATGCAGCAGTAGTGTGGTCCCCACACAAAAAGAAAGACATAAACAAGATTGAGAGAATACAAAGAACAGCAACCAAGATGATCCCCAGTCTGGCAGATCTGTCGTACAGAGAGAGGGTGGAAAAGCTGGATCTGACTTCCTTAGAGGAAAGGAGAGAGAGGGGCAACGTGATTGCAGTGTTCAGGGCCATGAAGGGAGTAGATAAAACTGATGGAGAAGATCTGTATGTAGTAGGTGGGGGCAATCACCATCCACTCACTCAATGTAGTGCTGCTCTCAGACATCTTCCCTTTCCTCTCCTTCATCCTTCTTTCCTTCCATCCTCGTCTGTCTTTCTTTCCTTCATTCTTTCCTTGTCCTTCTGCCTACAGGCAACTTTACACTCCCTCTTCTGTCTTTCTTTCCTTCATTCTTTCCTCTTCTTTCTGC
Organism: Birgus latro; assembly: GCA_018397915.1. Taxonomy (NCBI): domain Eukaryota; kingdom Metazoa; phylum Arthropoda; class Malacostraca; order Decapoda; family Coenobitidae; genus Birgus; species Birgus latro. Next base: position 48,028 of record JAGKTI010003048.1, on the reverse strand, counting down.
CTGTGGATGATTCTACACTGAGTGACAAGCCAAATGGTTTCCTGTACATCAGAAAACCATTTACTATGCTAGGTGGTAACCATATAACCATATTTTGGCGCCTGGTAGTATAGTGGTTAATTACAGCGCTCCAGTCAGATTGAGCCGGTGAAGGTTTATGTCCAAGTGATGGTTGGGGTTTATTGTTCATGTAATGCCACTCAGGGATGAGTGAGGTTGGTCACTCTAATCTTAAATGTCAGGACCAACTTGCCTAGCCCCGGGCTCCTACGTTCCTCATGGGGCAATGTAGGATTGGATGATGGATGGATAGATCTGTTTGTATGGGATACGAGAGAAACAAGAGGACATGGAATGAAACTGGAGAAGCCAAGCTGCTTGAAAGATATAAAGAAATATAGTTTTCCTTATAGATGCATGGACCTGTGGAACAGCCTGGGCAATAAGGTGGTGCAGGCAAATAACATTCATGTGTTTAAAACTAGATTAGATAAATTCAGATAAGGAGACAGGACAACACGATCTTAGCTCAATTCCTGTATATTACAAATAGGTAAATACATACACATACACACACACACACACACACACACACACACACA
>JAGKTI010003048.1:34451-47343 GCA_018397915.1 Birgus latro | reverse complement strand
CACACACACACACACACACACACACACACACACACACACACACACACGTGTTGGAATAAGGGAAAGTCAAAGAAAACTCTTGTAGTGAAAAAAAAAAAAAAAAAAAAAAAATTAAAAACAGTGGGCTTCAAAAAGCCAAAACAAAGAGAATGAAAACTGGCGGCAGAAGGAAGCACTCAGTAAATAATGAAAAAATGGGAACAGGTAAACAAAAGACCATCACGTGATGCCTCTGGTGTGAAGCCCACTCGAGAGATTAATAGAAAGGTTCATAGAGTAAGTAGTGCCTAGCTCAAGTTTTGTACTTAAAAGTACATTTCCTCTGCCATGTGACATAACCCCTAAACAGCAGGGATGGGAGAATGTCACATCTTCCTCAGATCTGAGGATTATTGCAAATAATAACCCATTAATTCACAAACATTCCATGAAGAAAAAAGGTTACCAATAAAACTAATATAACTATGATGGCTGAAAGTAGCAAGAAAGAAATTGCCAACAGACTGCTTTATGTTGTTATGTCAATAAGAAAACAAAAAGATAATTTAATAAACATTGCTTCAGCAAGGTGTAGCAGCATAAATACAGAAGTACTGCAAGAGGAATAAGTATGCACTCACGAATTTCTGCTGGAGCAGACTCAGTTAGCTCTGGAAAGTGCTGGGGTGGGATGTAAATGATGACTCAACCACTACATGCCACTCTCTAACAGGGGACATACCTTCTGTCGTATGATGTACCCACAGACTGGGATGTTCCTACTGTACTGGCAACAAAAAACAAACTCACTGTTTAGCTAAGCAGTGATCCCTTGGTTATAGCAAGCTTGGTTACAGCAGTTCTGGTTATCACTGCAAGGTGAAAACCCACACTCCTGTCGTTACAGAGAAATATACTGGCTCAATGATTTCATTACTGTGCATCTGAGCTGGGCCAAGCCCAAGATATAAACAATGGCCAAGAGAATCAGCCCATGACATAATCACGTGAGTGAACTGTTTTCAGTGGTCATGACTTTTCAGCTATGAATACTCACTTTTCAGCTATGAATACTCACTTTTCATTTGCCTACCCCTTCACATCTGGAATAGGTGAGTTTCACAAAGCTTTGCCCTCACCCTGAAGTCCTAAACAATATATGGGGTCAAATGCATGCTAATACTGTGTTTTCAATTACCAGTGAAAGCTTAATTATCCAGGCTCAGATTACCCAGTTTTCAGAATATTCAGGCCATGACTGAATGATTCAGTGGTAAGATAATTCATAAAATTATCCGTACTATAGCTCTAGTTTAAACAGAAAGCATCCAATTGCTAGCGAGTGAGCCACAAGTACACATGCATGAGTCTACCCCCACCCACACCTCCCCCTCACGACCTGCCTTGCCTGACTTGGTCACTCACGTGTGCGACATTCACCATGGCAAGTTCACCTCTTACCTCTGCTGATCGACCACTATGGTCGTGGTTTATTTTATGTTTGTGATGTTGGCAATGGCCTTCATCAATTATATCCATGGCTCCACAACCAACAAAGAGGAAAAGAACTGTCCTGACACTGCAACAGAAGCTGGAAATTATTAAAAAACTTGAATCAGGTTGGAGCATCAAGCGCTGCTCAGAGTTTTACGGAACTGGCAAGCAAACTGTTTCTGACAATCGAAAGTCCAAGGCTAAATTCATGGAATTCTCTGGTAAGACAGCCACTGACTGTAAAGTTAGTGGGTCTTTGGCTGCCAGAAAAACCATGAAAATTGCAGTGGAGGATCATCTGGAAGAAGCAATGTATAAGTGGTTCGTTCAGTAACGTAGTGTCAGCGTTATGGTACGGGGTGCTGAGATTAAGTATGCTGCAGAGAAGAACCATATCAGCATTCTTGGTTTCAAGGCATTTGATGGTTGGCTTTCTTCTTTCAAGGCAAGGCATGCAATGGTAAACCAACATGTGTTTGGCGAGACTCTGGATGCAGATACATCACAAATTCAGCCGCTTCGAGAGAAATGCTGAAGCTTTTACAAGATGAGGGTCTTATTCTCTCACAAGTATATAATGCTGACGAGACTGGTTTATTCTACCATTCACTGCCCCTGAACACACTTGTACAGCGCCATGAAGAGTCTGTTCCTGGACACAAAATCTCCAAAGATTGTGTGTCTGTGTTATACTTTGCAAGTGCTGATGGTCTCCACCAGATGAAGCCGCTCATTACTGGCAAGGCTTGTCGCCCACGCTGTCTCCGCACCTACATGGATAAATTACCTCTTTTGTACGACTTCTCCAAAAAAGCCTGGTTCAACTCGGTGATTTGTATGAACTAGTTCTTTAACCCCATACCCGCGGGGATGGCTGGACCGCGCAGTGCCCCTCCCGTGGGGATAGCAGGAAATCTAGACAATACACGAGAAATTAGCTACTTCCAGGTCAGTGGAAGTATCACTTAGCCTTTTTACTTTTTATGTATATATTTTTTATAAGAATAGGTCATAAGGGACATTTCAATGGGCAATGAACAGGGAAAATTAGCAACCAAGTGCATATGGGGTGTTGCCAGGCGATAATGTAGCTACAGTATCAATTAGCCTTTTCCCTATTTTTATATATTTTTTTGTATGAGAATAGGGCATAGGGCACATTTCAAAGGAAAAAGTGAATGGAAAAACCCGGCCAGGAGTTGCGTTGTGTGGCCAGGTTGTAGCTAGGCGGGAGAGGGGGTAAGGGGGGAGAGGTGGGGAGGCAAGGCAAACACAGAAAAATGGCTAAATTGGTAACACTGGATGTGAGTACTAGCGGTATTAGCAGCGCTGCCTATAGCTACACACTGGCAGTTCTGATAGATGGTACAAGACCACACTTGAAAGCCAGGGCGATTTTTAAAAATCCCTGGATCACAGAAGTGACACCCCGCGGTATGGTACAGTCGCAGTCATGAGTCCCGATACACATATGGGCATGTTGTCTATTGTAGTACTCACTGCTTTTGGAATATGGAACTTTTGCCCTTACTGCCTGATACCCTGAACATAATTTGACCAAGTAGCAAGTGAAATAGCTCAACATCATACCAGCGGTGGACACAACAGAAGACAAAACGACTATGTTTATTGGGACTCATGAACGTGACTGTACTTATGTAATGAGCGTCACGGTAGTGACAGCCCGCAGGTAAGGGTTTAATAATTTCATCCCTGAAGTGCCAAGGTTTCAACAGGAAGTCCTGAATATTGCACCAGCTCGTGTATGAGCAATTCTCCTGCTTGATAACTTCCCTGCTCATCCTGGCGATCTTGAACTTGTGAGTGATGACAACTCAGGTGCATCATGCTGCCTCCCAACACAACATCAGCCATCCAGCCTATTGATCAAGGGATCATCTGTGCAGCCAAGCGACTCTACTGATGACGATTTCTCGACGAGGTAAGTTTTAATTCATCGTATGTGTTATTAACCCCTTCAGTGCAAGAAAAGCTTTTCTTTTGGTAAACATACGCTTTATCAGAAGCAGTAAAAGCACCTTACCAAATCAATTCTTCCTGACAGTCTGTTATATTTTCTGATTTCTTCTGAGGCGGTAAAACATTTCATGCTAAATCTGTTTCCGAGTCAACTCGTTTCACTCGTCAGCACAATGATGGAAGTGACTCCTAACCTAAGTGTTTAACTAAACCTAACCTAACCTAGCTTAACTGTACCTAACAATTTAACCAAACCTAATCTAGCATCCAGCTGAGAAGTTGGGAAACAAAAACCACATTTAAGTACACTGAGTTAGACAATCATTAGTACAACTTAAGGAATACAATGATAAAAACAATGGGAAACTTTTCTGCAGGAGAGTAACTTACACCCCTGAAAAGTCAGAAAAATACAGAAAACAAACTGAAGGAATATAAATTAAACTGGCAAGGTATTTCTACTGCTTAAAATAAAGTGTACATTTACCTCTTTTTTATGCTGGCTACCACGTGATGAGACTGTTACAATAAGGCATGGTTGTCATGTGTCCAGTGGACTAAACCAACTTACACTGACTACCCCAGAGAAGTAAAATTTACTGAAGAGGTTAATGAAATAAATTTTAGATAAGAGGTTTACGAAGTAAAATTTAATTGTAGGGGAAAAAAAAAAGTGAAATCTCGCAACTTTCTTGCAGAGATCTAGCAACATCTTTAGTTTTCTTTCTTTTTTGTCTGCATGTATTTTCTAAGGTCATGGTGGTGGTTGATATCGAGGATGAGAATACCAGCGGGCAAAGGACATTGGCAGTGTGTAAAAATAATTCACTGAAGTCTGCCACACTGAACTGGGCCAAGGCTTGTGATGGTGTGAAACAGACGAGGCTTGCCAATCCCTGGTCCAAGCTGTTGTGAAATGAGGAAGCCGTCTAAGATTCTGACAGGTCTGGGCCATACCAGGCAACTTTAAAATATGGGGGAGAAGAGGCAACAACTGATGACATTATGGAATGGTTGGGAACTGGGTTCGAAATTATGACAGACGAAGATATTGCCGAGTCAGTGCAGCGGAAAAAGGATGATGACAGTGAGGATGACGATGGCGATGATGACGACAGTCAATGTCCCAAGGTCTTGTCTCACGCAGACACATGAAGCTGCTGATGTCCTCCTCAGTTTCCTGGATGGGATAGAAGACAATGCCGAGTTTCCTCGGTGCTAAAACCATTTGGGAGCTGAGAGATAGCATCATACAACGACAGCACAGGGGCACAGGATTTCATCAGACTAGATAAGTTACATAACAATGATGTGCTCTTTTATTTTTTCATTACATCACAAAGTTTCACATTTTTCTTTATTGTTTCAGCATTCATTAATTACAAGAATGCACACACCAAAGGCAGCCACTATAGTGAGTTTTTATTTTTATTTTTTTTTTTTTTTTTTTTAGGATACCGCAGTTCTTTCATCCACGCACTGCTACTCCTTCTGGTTCTCCTTCCGGTACTGTAGCAGTTTCCTCTCCCGAACCTGGACCCTCAGGTGTCTCAAATACACAGCGGTCCACAGCTGCCGATTCACCACCTACATGTTCCACCGCTGATGAGGCATTGCTCCATTCATGTTCATCTGAGGTGGACGACCCGGACTCGGAGTGAAGAAATGTGTTTTTTGTTTGGTCATTCTTTTGTTTCTTGTGTGTGTGTGTGAAAGACAGAATGCTGATACAAATAGTAATGTATTCCATTAACCTCTACAATGCGGGGTTGTCAGAGGCACGTCGGGCCAATCCTGCGGGGATATTTGCGCTAGGAAAAAATCAGTTATTAGTCCTAGAATATTATAATTACATATGCATATGGCACATACCTTCAGCTTTCCCCTGCGATGTTTTTTTTAGCACTCATCGACTACCGTAGGACTTGTGGAGACTACTGAAGTTGCGTAACTAAGTCTCCACTTTACACTTCCCGACTTCCCGTAATATGAATACCACTGCCAGATATTAACACTAGAAACACTATTCAATGATTTACAAGTAGTTTGGAATCCATACTCCAAAAACAAAACACTGAAAGCAATGTACAATACGAGCGCGTACGAGCCTCCCACTCCCGCTAATTCGCCGTGGTATTCTGTCATTTTTTACTCTTATAGACCCTCATACTTTACTATTTCTAGTACAGTACTTTATTACACTTACATATATCTACAGTCCTCTACTGCTTCCTACACAATGTTTAGTAGGGGTAGAGGTCACAGGGCCTTTTATAATGGGCGCAAAAGCGGCAGAAATGGAGGGGCGTGATTTCACCGTGAAGGATGACAGTGAACTGACTGTACAATACATATCTCGGTAGCCAGGAGTTGAAAATGTCAGCTGCTAATGTATATGCTAAGAAATAAGTCGTAGGAAATCTAAACAATACATAATAAACTAGGTAGTTCCAGGTGAATATAAATATCACTCAGGCTTCTCCCTTCCTTTCTTATATTCATTTATATTACGAGAGTAGCTCATACGGCATATTTCACGGGAAAAAAAAAGCAGGGGGAAATTAGCGAACGAGTGCAGGTTGGATGCTGCCAAGTGATAATTAGCCAATTCCAGGTGTATGGCACTATCAATAACCTTATTTTTTTTTATATATAGTGTATATTATTTTGTATAAGAACAGGGCATTGGACTCATTTCAACGGATGAAAACAGTGGAAAAATCCAGGGAAGGTTTACTTAGCGCAGAGCGGCTGAGAGGACGACACGAGAGGGTAATGGAGGGGAGGTAGGGAGGAGAGTCTAGAATGGGGGCAAATGGCTAAATTGTCAACAATGGATGGGAGTACTGATGACATTAGCAGCTCTGACTATTGTTGGACACTGGCAGTGCTGATAGATGATACAAGTCACCACCTGAAAGCCCGGGCAACTTAAAAAAAAAAAAAAAAAAAGGGGGCACAGAAGTGACGCCCCGCGGTGTGATCCATTGCACCCGATCGTCACAAAAGTGACGACCCACGGTTAAGAGGTTAATAAATCAATCAAACAGTAAAGTACTTTACTTGTGTTTTGTTTTGACAAGATTAGTTGAGATTTCAGATTATTCAGGCACCCCTTCACACCATATAGCCCAGATAATCGGGCTATCTCTGTATACACATTGTAATGTTCATAGGTGGTAGGTGGGGGCACCCACCATCCACTCACTCGATGTAGTACTGCTTTGAGTGTCTGCCCTTTCTTCCATCCTCTTCTGTCTTTCTTTCCTTCATTCTTTCCTCTTCCTTCTGGCTACGAGTGACTTTACACTCCCTCTTCTGTTTTTCTTTCCTTCAGTCTTTCCTCTTCCATCTGTCTATGGGTGACTCTATGCTAAGTGACATGCTAAATGGTTTCCTGTACACCAGGAAACCATTTACTTCCCTGAGTGGTAACCATGTAACCAAATTATGGCACCCGATAGTTTAGTGAGTAATTAAAGCACTCCAATCGGACTGAGCCTGTGTAGGTTTATATACAAGGGGTGGTTGGGATTTATTGCTCACATAATGCCACTCAGGGATGAGTGAGGCTGGTCACTTTCATCTTAACCACTAAACCGCAGGCCGTCACTTTCGTGATGCTCGGTGGCGATGGCTCAGGCCGTGGGCTGTCAGTTGGGTGCCTCTGTTTTCTTTTTAAGTAGCCGGGGCTATCAAGATATAAATAAATATGTGAAAAACTGCTGGAGAATCCTGAGTGCTTTTATATCACTCAGGCTAGTTTTGGCCAATATTTTAAAAAAATAAGTCAGAAAGCGAATTACCACCGGCGGGAAGTGCCAGGACCGCATCCCACAACCCCGCAGTTTAGGGGTTAAATGTCAGGACCAACTTGCCTAGCCCCAAGCACCTAAGTTCCTCACGGGGCAACATAGGACTGGATGAGGAATGGATAGATGGATGGTAATGTTCATTTTATGAGCTTCATAAACTTGTAACATACAGTATAACTGTAATTCATTACATATAAAATACTCAAATAATTTGAAAAGAACAGTAGTACTATACAATTGATATTGGTTTAACCAGCTTTTGTTTACAACCAAGCAGCCGCTACAGCTCACAGACCTCCTCATATTAGTTTAAGAAAAATTACCTTACTGATTCTCCTATTCTCACTGCTTGTTTTCCATATTAATCTAATAATTTTTATGGACGTAAGTTATTGTTTATTGATGTTTTTCCTTTCCCTGTTCTTTATATCAATAGGAGGAGGAGGCTGTTGCATAGGCCAAACAGGGTGGTACGCAAAAGGGAAATGGGAATGCTGGTAATAGAGAGAGCTGGAGCTCCTGTTTCACTAGCTACTAAACCATCCCACTTTGATGACCATTTCAGTGTGACAGTAACATGGAGAGTAGACCATAATATTCTCCCAAACATTTCCTTTATCTTAAGCACTACCTCACATGCACTTTATATATCACACAACATATCCCACTAAGTTTCAGGGGTTGATGCCAGCAAGGCTGTAGCATGGGCTGAACAGGGTGGCACTCCTGAGGGGAATGGGAATGCTGGTGATAGGGAAAGATGGAGCTCCTGTTTCACTAGCTACCAAACCATCCCACTTTGCTGACCTTTTCAGTGTGACAGTAACATGAAGAGTAGACCAACATACTCTCCCAAACATTTCCTCTATCTTATGCACTACACCACATGTGCTTTACATATCACACAACGTATCCAACTACATTACAGAGGTTGATGCCAGCAAGGGCATGTGGCCAGAAAACTTTGCCCCCCCGCTAAATAGTGGCGGACTTTTGGGGGGAGGCGTGACGGGGGTTCTGCCGGCATAGATCATGGGTCCGGAGCGAGATGGGGCTTGAACCTGTGCTAAAGGGTACAGGGCATTGCGGTTCCCAGGCTGCCACTTCCGCCCAATAGAGAGGGGCCCGAACCTGGGAGTAGCGCCCCAGGAGGCTGCCCTAACAGTGGGTGTATAATAGCAGGGCAGTTGCAGTGCCAAGGCACGCTTGGAGGGTGTCCCTGCAATTGTCCAGGCAGGGTGCCCCGAGGCCACTACCACAGCCACTTTACGTAAGCTGGTGGGCTAGGGGTCCCAGATCCATTGCCTGGACCTAGGACTGTGCAATGGGAGGAGCCTGTGGAATGTTTACCCCCTTTTATCTTACCGACTATGATGTAGAAATATAAGAATCAAAGCAAGCCTAAGGACAATAAATCACCCAGGGGGTTTAGAGTGGGTTAGTGGAATGTGGGAAGTTTGAGGGGAAGAGCGGGGGAAGTCGTCGAGGCATTCAGTAGGAGGTGGGTGGATGTGGCATGTTTCCAGGAAATCCTGTACAGGGATGGATCAGCCAGAAAGATTGTTGGGAAGGATTGCTACTATAAGATGTTTTGGCAGGGGGGAACTGATGGATATGGGGGTGTGGGTGTGTTGGTTGCAGAGAAATGGGTGGAATTTGTTATGAATGTTATGAGAGTAAGTGATAGGATATTAGTAGTGAAAATTTTGATCGGTAGGAAAATAATTGTAATTATATCGGCATATGCTCCACAGGCAGAACTGGATGATGCAGGAAAGGAGAGATTTTGGGATAATTTAATACGTGTAGTAGGTGGTATGGGCAATGATGAGGTAGTGGTTCTGGGAGGGGATTTAAATGGTCATGTGGGTGAAGCAGCTCAAGGTTACGAAGGAGTCCATGGGGGATGTGCATATGGTGTGAGGAATGCAGAAGGGGAAAGAAAACTCGAGTTTGGAGAGGCTATAGACATGATTGTGTGCAACACACACTTTAGAAAAAGAATGAGTTGTTTGATTACGTATGAGTCCAGGGGAAACAGCAGTCAGATTGATTATTTTCTGGTCAGGAGGGTTGATAGGAGGTTAGTAAGGAAAGTTATAGGAAGCGAGGAGTGTGTGCAGCAGCACAAACTATTGATTTGTGACATAGTGCTTAAAGAAAAAATGATGAGAGGGAGGACGTATGTACCTAGGAGGAAAATATGGAAGCTGGGAAACCAATCAGTAAGGGATGCCTTTTATAGTGAGATAAGGAGAGTGATGGCTGAACAGGTAGCCGTAGACAGAGGCATTAATGAACAGTATAGAGCACTTAAGAATAACCTCTTGAGAGTTACTGATGCAATATGTCGTTGGACAAGAGGCCCAGTAAGACATAAAGTAACTTGGTGGTGGGATAAGGGTGTAGAAGCCGCAGTTAAGGAGAAAAGGCTTTTCTGGGAATGGAAGAAGGGTGGTAACAGAGAGGAGTACTTGGGTGCCAAGCATAGGGCTAGAAGAGAGGTATACAGGGTAAAGTCTGAGTCACAGAGACTTTTACTTGATAATCTAAATCATGGAGAAAGGAAAAATACGATTTTTAGGGAGGCAAATCAGGTGAAGAGGGATAATCGGGGCATTGTAGGTGAGCAGTGTGTGAAGAATGATGAAGGAAGGGTAGTGCTGAACAGTGGGGATATTAAAGATGCATGGAGAGAGCATTATAGCCAGCTGTTGAATGAGGAGTTTGATTGGGATAGGGAAGGTTTGGAGCCAGCAGATCCAGTGTTTGGCCCTTGGCCTTTGACTGGCGCTGCTACTGTGAGTGAGGCAATAGGCAGGATGCAGGTGGGGAAGGCGGCAGTTGTGTCTGGGTTGACTGCTGAAATGTTGAAGGCCTCAGGAGATACTGGGGTGAGATTAGTCACTGACCTGATAAAAATTATTATATATGAGTGTGTTGTCCCAGATGATTGGCTGAAGAGTGTAATTCTAAATGCGTACAAAGGGAAGGGTGATGCCCTGGAAAGGGGAAATTACAGAGGTATAAAGCTCTTAGACCAGATAATGAAAGTAATGGAGAGAGTTCTAGAAGCTATGATTAGAGAAAGAGTGAATATTGATGAGATGCAGTTTGGGTTTATGCCAGGCAGGGGGACCACTGATGCCATATTCATTGTTCGACAGCTTCAGGAAAAATATACTGGAAAGAAAAGGGAACTGTATTTTGTTTTTGTTGATTTGGAAAAGGCCTTTGACAGAGTCCCTAGAGAGGTGGTGAAGTGGGCGATGAGAAAGCTAGGATTGGAAAAGTGGCTGGTTAGGGTGGTTATGGCCATGTACATGGGTGCTCGCACCCAGATGAGTTTTCTGTGAATGTTGGTGTGCATCAGGGGTCAGTTTTGAGTCCCTTGTTGTTTATCATGGTACTTGAAGCCCTCTCACGTGACTTCAGATATGGACTCCCGTGGGAGATGTCGTATGCTGATGATTTGGTGTTGATTGCAGAGAATGAAAAGGAGGCGGAGGAAAGATTTAAGACGTGGAGAGATGGTATGGGGCACAAGGGCTTAAGGGTAAATGCAGATAAAACAAAAGTGATGATATCTAGGGTTGGTGGCAGTACAATCAGAGGAGAGGGAGAGTGGCCATGTGCAGTTTGCCACAAGGGTGTGGGAAGTAATTCCATTTTGTGCAGTGTTTGTGATAAATGGGTGGACAAGAGATAGAGGCAGGCTGCGAGATAATGCTGATTTTATGTGTGCAGCGTGTTGGAGAGAGCAGGTGGAGATTGTTAGGCGTGAAAGGATTGAACTTGCTGATGAGTCTCTTGAGTGTGTGGAAGAGTTTTTTTATTTGGGAGACATGTTATGTGCTGGAGGTGGGGCTGGGGCTAGCTCGGTTGCAAGGGTGAGAAGTGGTTGGAAGAAGTTCAGAGAGCTGTTGCCTCTCCTGATATTGAGAGGACTCTCCTTGTGTGCTAAGGGGTCTTTGTATGCAGAATGTTAGGAGTGTGATGCTGTTTGGTAGTGGGACCTGGGCAGTAAAGGAAGAGGATATTCGCAGGTTTAAACATACAGAAATGACAATGATTAGGTTCTTTTTTTTTTTTTATGCAAGGAAGAAGGAACCAAAGGCCACAGGCCTGCATACTGTTCCTTCCAAGAAAAAGCAAAAACAGTACAAAAGAGAGCCAAATTCAAGATCCGTTCAATTCGAGATGCCTGGAGACACTGCGGTTGAAAGACTGGAGATCATAGGAAGTAGGAAATACAGACATAGGAAGACAGTTCCAGAGTTGACCAGTTGCATAAATGAAGGACTGGGAGTAACGGTTAACTCTTGCATTAGAGAGTTGGACAGAAAAGGGATGAGAGTTTGTTGCTAGACGGGTACTACGTGCCTGTAGTAGAGGTGGAGGGATGCAAGCAGACAGTTCAGAGGAACAGTGACCATTGAAATAGCGATAGAAGAGAGATAAAGATGCAACAGTGCGGCGAAGAGACAAAGGTTGAAGGCAGTCAGTAAGATGAGAAGAGTTAATGAGACGAAAAGCCTTTGACTCCACCCTACTGAGAAGAGCTGCATGTGGGGAGCCTCCCCACACACGAGAGTTGCACTCCATACACGGGCGAATAAAACCTGTGTACAAGGTCAACAACTGTGCAGGGGTAAAGAAAGTTCGGAGTTGGCTTAGCACACCTAATCTCTTGGAAGCAGATTTCACAAGAGACGTAATATGTTCTTTCCAAGACAAATCCCGGGAGAATGAAACTCCTAGCATGTTCAAGGATGATGCAGGACATAACTGTTCATTATTAAACATTAGTGGGTAATCCTGAGGAAGATTTTGTCGGGTTGATAAGTGTAAGAACTGAGTTTTGGATGCTTTAAAAATAACAAGATTATTTTTACCCCAATCAGAGATACGAGCCAAATCAGACATTAGGTGTGCCATGGCCTCATCCCTTTCTTTTTAAGTAACTGATGAGATGGACGTTGCAGGAACCGAATGGAAAGGTGAAGGGTGGAATCATCAGCATATGAGTGGACAGGGTTAGATGTACAGCTTAGAAGGTCACTGATAATAAAAGGAAGAGAGTAGGTGATAGGACAGAACCCTGAGGAACACCACTGTTGATAGGTCTAGGAGAGGAACGATGGCCGTCTACAACAGCGGCTATAGAACGACCAAAAAGGAAGCTAGAGATGAAGGCACAGATAGATGGATAGAAACCGTAAGAGGGCAGTTTGGAAATTAAAGATTTATGCCAGACTCGATCGAAAGTTTTTGAGATGTCAAGTGCAATGACAAAGTTTTCGCCAAAGTTTCGAAAGGAGGATGACCAAGAGTCTGAAAGGTAGGTGAGAAGATCGCCAGTGGAGCGTCCCTGACGGAACCCATACTGACGATCAGAAAAAAGGTTGTGACAGGAAAGATGCTTTAAAATTTTTCTGTTAAGAATTGACTCGAAAACTTTTGATACACAGGATGTTAAAGCAATTGGACGATAGTTAGAGGGTTGGGAATGGTCACCCTTCTTTGGGACTGGCTGAATGAGAGCAAACTTCCAGCAAGAAGGAAAGGTACAAGTTGAGAGACAAAGGCGAAAGAGTTTACCTAGGCAGGGTGTAAGCACAGAA
>JAGKTI010003048.1:20882-34346 GCA_018397915.1 Birgus latro | reverse complement strand
GAGTCTGAAAGGTAGGTGAGAAGATCGCCAGTGGAGCGTCCCTGACGGAACCCATACTGACGATCAGAAAGAAGGTTGTGACAGGAAAGGTGCTTTAAAATTTTTCTGTTAAGAATTGACTCGAAAACTTTTGATACACAGGATGTTAAGGCAATTGGACGATAGTTAGAGGGTTGGGAATGGTCACCCTTCTTTGGGACTGGCTGAATGAGAGCAAACTTCCAGCAAGAAGGAAAGGTACAAGTTGAGAGACAAAGGCGAAAGAGTTTACCTAGGCAGGGTATAAGCACAGAAGCACAGTTTTTGAGGACAACAGGAGGGACTCCATCAGGACCATATGCCTTTTTAGTATTGAGGCCAGTGATGGCAGAAAACACATCAGCTGAAGAAATTTTAATGTCAGTCAAGAGGAAGTCAGAGGGGGGAAGTGATGGAGGAATAGCACCGGAATCGTCTAAGGTGGAATTGGAGGAGAAAGTCTGAGCATAGAGATCTGCTTTATCAGTAGAAGAAATAGCTACAGAGCCATCAGAGTAGAAAAGAGGAGGGAAGGATGATGAGGTAAAGTTGTTAGAAAGGTTTTTGGCAAGGTGCCAAAAGGAGCGAGAAGAATTCGAGTTGGAGAGTTGGGAACATTTAGCACGGATGAAATTGTTTTTAGCAGAGCGAAGAACAGACTTAGCACGATTCCGGGCGGAAATATATAAAAGGTGTGATTCAGGGGTGGGTTGGCTCCGGTACCTCTTATAGGCCCTCTCCTTGTTGCGGACAGCATTAGAACAAGCGTGATTAAACCAAGGCTTTCTTGCATTAGTCAGAGGATATGAGAAAGGAATGTATGCTTCCATGCCCGAGAGAATAACCTCCGTAACGCGCAAGACACACTCAGATGGCTCCCGGCCATGGAAGCAATAATCATTCCATGGAAAATCAAAGAAGTACTGCCTGAGGGCCTCCCAATCTGCAGCTCCAAAGTGCCACAGGCGGCGTTTCTTTGGAGGGTCCACAGGCCGTACTGGAGCGATTGGACATATTAAGGTAATAAGATTATGATCGGAGGAGCCCAATGGAGAGAAAAATTGAACAGTGTAAGAAGAAGGATTAGTTGTTAGGAAAAGGTCAAATATATTGGAACTCTCTCCAAGGTGGTCAGGGATACGGGTAGGGTGCTGTACAAGCTGCTCTAGTTCATTAAGGATAGAAAAGATGTAGGCTTGTTCACCAGGTGGATCAGTGAAAGGAGAGGAGAGCCAAAGGTGGTGGTGAACATTGACCTAGAATGGAGATTTCAGAGAAAGGAGAAATGGATAGAATGTGTTCCACCGTAGAAGTAAGATAGTCAAAGAATTTTTGATAGTCAGTAGAATTAGGAGATAAGTAAACAGCACAAATATATTTAGTCAGAGAATGACAGGAAAGCCGAAGCCAGAGAGTAGAGAATTCAGAAGAATCAAGTTCAGGAACACGAGAGCAAGATAGATCGTTGCGTACATATACACGACAGCCACCTTTGGCTTTGAAACGAGAATAGAGAAAGTAGGAGGATACAGAAAAGGGTTTGCTGTCAGTTGCCTCAGACAGCTGAGTCTCAGTGAGAAAGAGAAGGTGAGGTTTAGAGGAGAAGAGGTGGTGCTCGACAGCGTGAAAGTTAGAGGAAAGGCCGCAAATGTTACAGAAATGAAGAAGGAGTGAGTCAGAAAGTGGTTCCAGGCAGCTCTTTGAGTCGTCACCGGGAGAGGGGCGGATGGTGGGGGCATTTATGGTCCCCCCCCCCCCTGGGGACTCCGAGGCATGATTTTTGTACGCCATTTCGAAGAAATTTTGAAAAGGAAGTGTAGTGTGTAGCGTGTATGTAGTTTGGTGTTGACAGTTAGAGAAACTTGTATTGGAGAGCATGCTGGTCTACTCTCTGTGTAACTGAGACACTGAAAAAGTTCAGCAAAGGAGGATGGTCAGGAACAAGTCCTGAGGGCTAATGAAACGAGAGCTCCAGCTCTCCCTGTCAACAGCTTTCCATCCGCCTTGGGAGTACTGCCCTGCTCGACTGGTGCTACAGTCTCCTCACCCTATGGGGATGTGGGTGTGTTGGTTGTGGAGAAATGTGTGGAATATGTCATCAATGTTATTAGAGTAAGTGATAGGATATTTGTAGTGTAAATTTCCTTTGGTGGAATGATATTTGCAATGATATCGGCATATGCTCCACGGGCAGGCTTGGATGAGGTAGGGAAGGATAGATTTTGGGATGACTTAATACGTGTAGTAGGTGGTATGGAAGATGATGAGATAGTGGTTTTGGAAGGGGACTTAAATGGTCATATAGGTGAAGCAGCTCAAGGATATGAAGAAGTACATAGGGAATGTGCATATAGTACAAGAAATGTGGAAGGGGAAAGGATACAGTCTTTTCTCATCTAACACGGGAATTTGCTTCCGCACCGACCTCGCGTTTGAGGGACTCTTGAAAGCCCCTATTTCCTTCCGCACTCCTGCCTAAAGTCCACTTTTCCCATCCCACTGTGGTGTAAAAATTTTTTATACCCCCCAATTTAAACCTCCTAAAGGCATTAATATGGTTATAAAAAATACATTAGGTCAATACGGGACTTTTCTATTTATTGTACTATACCTTATGTGAGGAGAAGAGCAGACACACATCACCAGAGATGAGGTAGAGGGGGAGAACACACACTAAAGTCCATCAAAGTCTATTTCACTAGCAACACTCCAAATATCACTATCTAGGTCCTCCATAGCTTCTTCATCTGGCTGTCACTGGATATCCTCTTACTGAAGGCCACCCAGTTCAAATTCCCGCATTACACTAACAATGCCAGCTTTAGAACGTTTATTTCCTTCTGCAAAATTGTGCCATTTTAAAGCAATATTGCATTACAGCAAACAGTGTTAGGTGAGGACTGACTGTACTCGAGTTTGGGGAGGCAAAGAACATGATTGTAAGCAACACACATTTTAGGAAATGGGAGGGTAGGTTGATTACATACGAGTCTGGGGGATATAGCAGTCAGATAGATTATTTTCTGGTCAGGAGGGCTGATAGGAGGTTAGTGAGGGATGTTAAAGTTATAGGAAGCGAGGAGTGTGTGCAGCAGCACAAAAAATGAGAGATGAAAAGGAGGACTTATGTACCTAAAAGGATAATATGGAAGCTGGAAAACCAAGTAGTGAGGGGTGCTTTCTGCAGCACGATGAGGAGAGTGGTGTCTGATCAGGGAGCCATTGACAGAGGCATTAATGAACAGTACAGAGCCCTTAAGAACAACCTCTTAAGAGTTACTGATGCAGTATGCAGTTGGACAAGGGGCCCACCAAGCCATAAAGTAAGTTGGTGGTGGGATGAGGGTGTAGAAGCTGCAGTTAAGGAGAAAAAAAGGCTTTTCCGGAAATGGAACAAGGGTGGTAACAAAGAGGAATACTTGGCTGCCAAACACAGGGCTAGAAGAGAGGTATACAGGGCGAAGTCTGAGTCACAGAGACTTTTTACTTGATAACCTAAATCCTGTGGAAAGGAAGAAAATGATATTTAAGGTGACAAATCAGATGAAAAGGGATAATTGGGATATTACAGGTGAGAAGTGTGTGAAGAATAATGAAGGAAAGGTAGTGATGAACAGTGGGGATATTAAAGTTGCATGGGGAGAGCATTACAGCCAGTTGTTGGATAAGAAGTTTGACTGGGACAGGGAAGGTTTGGAGCCAGAAGATCCCGTATTTGGCCCTTGGTCTTTGACTGATGCTGCTACTGTGTGTGAGGCAATAGGCAGGATGCAGGTCGGGAAAGCAAGAGGTGTGTCTGGGATAACTGCTGAAATGTTGAAGGCCTCAGGAGATACAGGAGTGAGGTTAGTCACTGACTTGATAAATATGATAATATATGAGTGTGTTGTCCCAGAAGATTGGCTGAAGAGTGTAACTGTAAATGTGTAGAAGAGGAAGGATGATGCCCTGGAAAGAGGACATTGCAGAGGTATAAAGCTTTTAGATCAGATAATGAAGGTAATGAAGAGAGTTCTAGAAGGTATGATTAGAGAAACAGTGAATACTGATAAGATGCAGTTTGGGTTAATGGCAGGCAGGGGGACCACTAATGCCATATTCATTGTTCGACAGCTTCAGGAAAAATATATAGGAATGAAAAGGGAACTGTACTTTGTTTTTGTTAATTTAGACAAGGTCTTTGACAGAGTCCTTAGAGAGGTGGTGAAGTGGGCAATGAGAAAACATGGGATGGAGGAGTGGCTTGTTAGGGTGATTATGGCCATGTATGTGGTTGCTCGCACTCAGGTAAGAGTGAATGGAGATCTGAGTGATGAGTTTTCCGTGAATGCTGGTGTGCATCAGGGGTCAGTTTTAAGTCCCTTGAAGTTTATCATGGTACCTGAAGCCCTCACATGTGACTTCAGAAATGGACTCCCTTAGGAGATGTTGACTGCAGAGAATAAAAGAGAGGTGGGGGAAAGATTTAGGAAGTGGAGATGGTATTGGGTACAAGGGCTTAAGAGTTAATGGAGATAAAACAAAAGTGATGATATCTAGGGTTGGTGACAGTACTGTCAAAGAAGGGGGAAAGTGGCCATATGCGATTTGCCACAAGGGTGTGGGAAGCATTTTCTGAGCAGTGTTTATGATACGTGGGTGCATAAGAGATGTACAGTGCTTCCTCCAATTTTGCGAGAATATGGTCGACAAAAAACCTCGCGAAACAGAAATTCTCAAAGTTGAAACAATTAAATATATGCAATAAAGGTAAATTGGTCGACATCACCCCAAGGTAAGCACTTTTTCCCCACTCTTTCTCTCGACTCTACCTCTTAATTTTATGATGATAAATGAAACAAACATGGACTGATGTATTGTACAGTAATATTATTATGAAAACATCATAGGTAAGAAACATAAAAAAGAAAAAAATGCATATTTACACTGATGTGAAGACTGGCGTGGTGTACGGGACTGGTGGCGGGGCAAGGCTTGGGTGCGACTACTGTGGTGTAAACAAACGTGGCGGGGCGGCAGAACACCGAACTAGGAGACACAGTACGCCCAGCGAACCACGACGTCACTACTCCGCGTGGCAAAGTAGTGCGGGAAGACGACTTTCCCACCACTCGACCTCGCAAAGTGTGTGATCGCTCGCAAAGTTCATAAATGTTAAAAAATAAATGAATTGGAACTACCTCGCAAAACTGGTGATTCGCAAAGTTAAAGTTCGCAAAGTTGAAGGATGTACTGTAGTGGTATTAGAGGCGGACTGCGAGACAATGCTGATTTTATGTGTGCGGTGTGTCGGGGATAGTAGGCGGAGGTTGTCAGGTGTGAAAGAATTGAACTTGCTAGTGAGTCTCTTGAGTGTGTGGAAGAGTTTTGTTATTTGGGACGTGGAGCACTGTAGCTAGGGTGAGTAGTGGTTGGAAGAAGTTCAGGGTCTTGGAGCTGTTGCCTCTCCTGACACTGAGAGGGCTCTCCCTACGTGCTAAGGGATCTTTGTATGCAGCATGCATTAGGACTGTAATACTGTATGGTAGTGCGGCCTGGGCAGCAAAGGAAGAGGATATTAGTAGGCTAAAACATACAGAAATGACAATGATTAGGTGGATGTGCAGTGCATCCCTGCATGCAAGACCTGGGGGGGCTGGGTTTATGATGGAAGAGTTGAGAGACATGATGGGACTGGAGCGTATTGGTGTTGTGATAAGGAGAGGTAGATTGAGGTGGTCTGGGCATGTGGAAAGGATGCGGGATAATAACTGGGTGCAGAAAGTGAGAAGCATTAATGTTGGGGGTGGGGCTGCGAGGGACAGACCGAAAAAGACATGTGACAAGGTCATTAAGTGTAACCTCAGGGTTAAGGGACTGAACAGGGAGGCTGCCATATATCGAGCAGCATGGAGAGCCGCCATTAGGTGGCCAAGGTCGACACGTACAAGCATGTTGGAGCCTTCAAAAACTAAACAAAACAAAACAAAACATTCATCCTGATTCACTTGTGTTTGCTTGTCAAGCATAAAGGGAGATTTTCTAAACCTGCTCAAATCTGCTAAAGTTCATTACAACAAGTCTAATCATACATATTTATATGCTAGCCTCACATAATCTAAACTGTCTAAATTAACAAAACAATACAACCTAACCAAACCAAAGATAACTTACCCTACACAAACTCAACCAAGCCAAACTTTACACTTCTCACTTTCTGTACCCAACTGTTAACTTTCATCCTCTCCACATGCCCAACCATCTCAATCTGCCTCTCATCACCACAGCACCAATACACTCCAGTCCCAACCTTCCTCTCAACTCTTTAATTGCAAACCTAGCCCCCCCACCACCACAGGTCTTGGATTCAAGGAAGCACTACACATCCATCTGTACCTTTGAGCCTACAAATATCCTCTTCCTTTACTGTCCAGGTCTCAATACCATACAGCATTACACTCCAAACACATTCTGCATACAAAGATCCCTTAGCTCTCTCAGTGTCAAGAAAGGCACCAGCTCCCTAAACTTCCCCCAGTCATTCCTTACCCTAGCCACAGAGCCAGCCACACCTCCTGCTCATAACATGTCCCCCATATAACAAAACTCTTCCACATAATCAACAGATTCCCCATTAAGATCAATCCTTTTGCATCTGATAATCTCTACATGCTCTCCCTGACATAATGCACACGTGAAATCAGCATTAACTCTCAGTCTATTTCTAACGCCACTACTGTGCATCTCTTGTGCACCCACCCATTCATCATCCAATCCTACGTTGCCCATGAGGAGCATAGTAGCCTGGGGCTAGGCAAGTTGGGCCTGGCATTTACAATGAGAGTGACTTCATTCACATGATGAAATTCCAACATGTAATAATATGAAGGGATGTGAATATGGCATCAGTAGTCCCTTTGCCTGGCATAAACCCACACTGCATCTCATAAATATTCACTTTTTTCCTAGAATCAACAGATTCCCCATTAAGATCAATCCTTTTGCATCTGATAATCTCTACATGCTCTCCCTGACATAATGCACACGTGAAATCAGCATTAACTCTCAGTCTATTTCTAACGCCACTACTGTGCATCTCTTGTGCACCCACCCATTCATCATCCAATCCTACGTTGCCCATGAGGAGCATAGTAGCCTGGGGCTAGGCAAGTTGGGCCTGGCATTTACAATGAGAGTGACTTTATTCACATGATGAAATTCCAACATGTAATAATATGAAGGGATGTGAATATGGCATCAGTAGTCCCTTTGCCTGGCATAAAGCCACACTGCATCTCATAAATATTCACTTTTTTCCTAGTCATACTTTCTATGACTCTCTGCATTACTTTTATTATCTAGTCCAAAAGTTTTATGCATCTATGCTTTCTTCTTTTCAGGGATTCAATCTTCTCCTTGTATACATTTACAATCACACTCTTCAGCCAGTTATCTGGGACCGAACACTTATTTAATCATATTTATCAAATCAGTGATTGCCCTTTCCTCTCTTCCTTCCTTCTATCTTTCCTTCATTCCTTCCTCTTCCTTCCATCTATGGGTTGCTTTACACTGAGTGACAAGACAAATAGTTTCCATTACACCTGAAAACCATTTACTATGCAGGGTGGTAACCATTAAATCAAATTATGGTGCCTGGTGGTTTAGCGGGTAATAAAGGCACTCCTATCAGATTGAACCAGTGCATGTTTAGTTTATTGCTCATGTAATGCCACTCAGGGATGAGTGAGGCTGGTCATTCTTATCTTAAATGCCAGGACCAACTGGCTTAGCCCTGGGCTCCTACACTCCTCATGGGGCAACACAGGATTAGATGAGGATAATGATGATGATCAAATAGGTAACAAACCCCACTCCTATATCTCTTGAGGCATTTCAGCAGTCAACCCAGATATGCCTGTCACCTTCCCCAACTGCATCCTGTCTACTGCCCTACTAACAATAGAATCAAAGGCCAAGGGCCAAACACTGGATATGCTGACAAAACTTCCCTGTTCCAGTCGAACTCCTCATTCAGCAGCTGGTTATAATGTCCCCTCCAGGCATCTTTAAAGTTCTCTTCAGGCATCTTCAACATCCTCTCTGTCCAACACTACCTTTCCCCCATCATTCTTCATACACTGCTGACCTAGGATATCCCTGTTTTCCCTCCTTATCTGCTTTGCCATCTTAAATACCAAATTCTTCCTTACAGTACTATTTTGGCTTTACAGTAAAATTCCCTCCTTATCTGCTTTTCCACCTTAAATACCATATTCTTCCTTACAGCACTATTTAGGCTATACAGTAAATGTCTCTTTAAAACATTGATTTTGCCCTCAATCTCAGGATGGGTGGTGGTACTGTCAAGGCAGAGAGAGTGTGGCCATGTGCAGTTTGCCATAAGAGTGTGGGAAGTTTTATATATTAATTTCTTTTAAGGATGAAGGAGCCAAAGACTAGGAGACTGCAAGACTATTCCCTCAAAAAAAAAAAAAAAAAAAAAAAAAAAAAAAAAAAAAAGCCAAATTCAAGATCCATTCATTTTGAGGCGCTTGAATACACTGCTTTTAAAAGACGAAATCAGACAAAGGAAGACAGTCCCTGTGCTGACCTATTGCATACATGAAGGATTGGGAGTAACAGTTAACTCCTGCATCAGAGAGTTGGACAGGAACAGGATGAACATGCTAGACGAGTGCTACACGCCCGCTGTAGAAGTGGAGGGATGCAAGCAGACATTTCAGAGGAACAGTGACCAATGAAGTAGTGACAGGAAGAGATAAAAGATGCATCAGTGCGGCAAAGTGACACAGTTGAAGGGAGTCCGTAAAAGGATAGTTAATGAGACGAAAAACCTTTAACTCCATTTTCTTGAGAAGAGCTGCATGTGGGGAGCCATCCCATACATGACAGCTGTACTCTACATTTGGACGAATGAGACCCTTGCATAAAATCAACAACTGTGCAGGGGTAAAGAAGGCATGAAGTTGGCTTAGCATACCTAATCTCTTGGAAGCACTAATTCCATCTTGTACAATATCTGTGATAAGTGGGTGCATAAGTGATGTAGTGGTATTAGATAATACACACTCATCTAAGTCTGCATTACAGTACTGATATTTTATCAATACAGTAATCCCTTGATTTTCCGATGTAATAAAGCCAAAGGCATGTCAGGGTAAAGGCTATGTCCAGATAATGGATTTCTTCCCTGGCCCCCCTTCGTACATAACCCAACTTTGAAAACCAGTGTAAAAGGCCACTACGGTACATTGTACAACACTTGTTCCTGTTGTTTAACACTATCTAGTCAGGCAGACCTAAAAACTATGGCCAAGCAATTCCTATGGTCAATCTATCTATCTATTGCCAGACGCCTTAATACCGCACATCTCAAACATCAAAAACAAATTAACACCTAGACTCAATGCCCTGAGGTCACTTACCCATACAACATTTGGACACAACAAAGAAACCACCACCACAGTATACAAACAATATATATGTTCAGTGATGAATTATGCAAGCCCTGCTTGGGCTCCTAACCTCACTAAAACACTCTTCAGACCGTACAAAACAAGGCCCTAAAAATAATCACAGGCTGCACAGCAACTACACCTACAGACCATCTACACCAAGAAACCAAAGTCCTCAAAGTCAAGGATCATCTAGACATGAGAGGCACCCAAATTCTTGCTGCAGCCTCTACAAACCCACAACATCCACTACACTACATGGCAGCACATCCACACACACCAAGGAACATCAAAACAACACCCAGCACACGATATCGTACACAAATACTGTCATCTCTCCCCCCCCCTCTGCCTCAGACCAGCTTCCAGAAGCATATCCATACTCAAATCACTCGCCGCTCCATTCAGTCACTTAAAGACAACACACAGCTGCATGCACGGCCTCCTGATATCCATCTTTCTGAATCCTATCTCCCTCGTGAGGACAGGGTCCACCTGGCCAGGCTGAGATATGGGCATCATCCAGCCCTCTAAAGTTATCAGAAGAGGCTGGATGACTCCGTTGCTGACGCGCAATTGGTAGAGAGGTGGCCTGCAGTCCTGACGGACCCAGGTTCAAATCCCCGCTGGGGCAGGGAACAGTTTAAGGATTTTAATTTCATTAAATCTGGCTTTACTGATCTACCAGAAGACCTGCCGACATGTAAAAATACCCCCGCTAATACCAATGCACCAGTCCTGTATGAGACAGCCCTAGCATGTATTCAATATGGACGGTGGGTGTTAGTGCCGAAGTGGTGACATGTAGAGGTGTATGGTATGTAGGAGGACTGCTGGGCCTTGACAGCAGGCTGTGAAGCCTATACCCAGAGTCAGACACAAAAAAAATAAATAAAAAAAGAATAAAAAAATAAAAATAAGCATATCATGGAAGACTGCACTGCACACAATCATCTATGCCAACAACACAACATACTCTCCTTGAGAGCTCTGTGGGAAAGCCCGGTCTCAGCCGTGGCCTTCCTTAGGGATTCTGGGCTGTTCGGCCAGACTGCCTAGGGAACAACTACTACTACTACTACCACACACAAGCAATCACCACTGGGTAAACCACCCAGCCATATGGGGCAACCCCACCAGGCTATTCTCACCTGGCCAGGCGGAAATGTTCATGCAACCATAATTTCCATCCGAATGCAAGCATTATATCCAGACATTTTGAAAAAAATGTATGAATAATGGCTATGAACAGCCAGATAATGGCATCCAGGTAATGGTTCGTCCAGATAATCGCAAGATTACTGTAATTAGCAAGGCCACTGAGTGATTTGCTTCTGACTGTTGGTGGCCTTCCTAACAGTCACCTCAATGTAAACTTCTCCTAGCCATGACTTTTTTTTTTCTTTTTAAGCAATTTTTTAGGGAAAAAAGTGTGTGATATATGGAGGGAAATATGGTAGGTTGGGTTGTTACAAATATTTAGGTTAGGTTTGGATAAATCAGCACTAATAAAGATAATTTTGAGTCATTAATAGTTCTAAGATGGGGTCCATCTGCCTTCATCACATCACAAGATGGTGTCCCTATCTTTGGCATCGCTGGAGACTAAATATTGTTTACGACTACTATGGCAATAGTTTAACGCCATAAACACTAATAATCTGAAAGAAAGGGAAAATAAACTTTAAGAACAAGAAGTGAACTGGTACGGTATTGCTGCTGCTTAACCCATTAGCTGCTACCTAGCATTTCTCAGTCATTCCCGATGCAGGCAAGTCCCTAAAAATGAAAGTGCTATACTCCATCTAATATATTGAGTCACTTTACGTGGGGCTGGCGGGCTTATCAGATATGCCACATCATCGCCGCCACCCTCTCTCCCTCTCATATTGTTAACTATCAACAACTAAATGAGTTTAAATACTCTGTGTACACTGATAAGACCATATAATTCTATGAATCATTCATTTTCTGAAGACAAAACAATGAGTTTATATACATCCCTGTAAGTTGTGGCAGCGTTGCTTGTGCGACGTTGTCAAGTAGGGTGAAAAGGTCACTGCGCTGCGTCCTACCACCTGACTCGGTGACCGGGAGCGGGGGTAAATTAGCAACACAGCTAGCGGCCATACGCCTCAAGCGGCCAAACCTAAAGTGACTCCACATTTTAGATGGAGTATAATAATAACTTTGCTGCTACTTTCCTAATGGGAAATGACCATCAAGTTTCCACTTTTTACCATAATAATGGTAAAAAATGCACCTCTTTACTAGGAAATTGTCATTTTCTGAGAAAAATGCAAACATAATTAATTTCTGCTATCATCTATTTCTGCAATGATGACGAGATCATTTACTTCAAGCAAGGTTTTTCACTTGTATATATACACTAGTCACTTGTACACT
Source organism: Birgus latro (assembly GCA_018397915.1). Taxonomy (NCBI): domain Eukaryota; kingdom Metazoa; phylum Arthropoda; class Malacostraca; order Decapoda; family Coenobitidae; genus Birgus; species Birgus latro. The sequence continues at coordinate 22,464 of JAGKTI010003048.1, read as the reverse complement.
GTTTGCTGCCACATAAAAGAAATAGAATTTGCCATATTTGTACAAAAACAATAGATGCGTAGATGGAAAAGTTTTTTGTCGGCTGTGGACTGTAATCACCTGACGCGTCAAGAAAAATAATTAAAGAAACCCCTCAAGTATCCGACGTAATAGACCCAAAGGCATTGCCAGGCAGTGTTGATGTCTGGATAATGAACTACAGTATATACCCCCACTAAACCCATATCCTACCTATACCCAACCTCCTACCAGTACCTAATCTATTTGTACAATACCTCTGCTTATTTTGGTAGTGTTCTCTGGTCATTCTGGCATATACAGACATCAAAACATACATAAGAATATGCAAATTAATGAAAAAACACTAAGAAACCCATCCAAAAAACATTTATAAATATACATATATATATACTGAACATATATGTATATATAAGTATCTCTTTCTCTTTACTATTCGGACGCCCATCATTCAGATCCCTCACTATTCGGACATCGTGGGCTGTCCGCCCCCCAAAATGCCCAAAAATTAAAAAAAAAAACAGGGAAAAAATCTGATTTTTTGGGACCGCGTCAGTTTGAATTTCCCGCGTGCACCGATAGGCTGTGTTTTTGCGCCTCGCACCTCTCTGTCGGTCCCATTTCCCGCTCTGTTCCTGCCTCGTAAACACGCTCCGACAATGGTGGGCAAAGTGATTGGTTTTGTGGTGATACCCTACCTCCTGCAGGGCTTGATGCTGCTCATCACCTTGTTCATCATGTGTGTGATGATGGCCCTGCCACCTGAGAAGAGGAAGAAAGTGGTTCTGACTCTGGAGAAGAAGAGGGAGGTATTGGAGAAGGTGGACGCTGAGTGGCCGACATCACGGATTCGTAGTGAATTCAACCTCCCTCGCTCCACCTTGTTTGATATCAAGAAGTCCCGAGACAAACTACAGCAGTACACGGCTGATTTCACTTCAAAGACCAAACGAAACGTGGAGAGGAAGGTGCTGTTTACTCCTAAGTATGCTGAGATTGAATAATTCTCCAGGACTCGTCACTAAACCACACGGGAATTTACTGTTATGTAAAGTGCAGTGAAGTGATGTGATGCAAGGTATGCGAAAGAAAACGTTGTGGAAAGTGCTTGTGAGAAGTGCTGGTGAGTGTAAAGTGCTTGTGAGAAGTGCTGGTGAGTGTAAAGTGCACCGGAAGTGCTAGGGTGTGTCAGGTGCAGGGTCTTACTGTCAGAGTCTGAGATGATCCAGCGTGTTATACATCACGACGGCGGCAACATTCTGGTAAGTACCCTAACTTCATCAAAATTCCTTGTTCTGTTCTTTCCATATCATTAATCTCATGCATAAACTGTGTGAAAGATGATTTCCATAATGATTTTCATGTCTAACCTGTTTTCATCATGCAGTAAATGGGTTAAAAAATTACCCTAAATGTTAATCATAATTTCCTGCTTTCAATTTAATTTTTTCATGCATGGTTTTGAAGTGCACCAGCTATGAAAAAGGTGAATGCCAATGAATTTCATGTCCGGTCATAACCTAACCATTTTGTTAATCATAATTTCCTGCTTTTAATTTAATTT
>JAGKTI010003048.1:0-15912 GCA_018397915.1 Birgus latro | reverse complement strand
TAAATTCTAAACAGTACCCAGTATTTATTTCACTCTATATTAAGAACTAAACTTAAATGTAATCACTGTAATAGACTGCAGTGTAACACCTTTCGTTAGAGGCAGTAGATTCTTCAAAGTTCGGAAGTTTGTTTTGTTTTGGAGACGGAGGTGGGTGAGTTCACACGTTAACGTAAATTCTATACAGTACCCAGTAATTATTTCACTCTATATTAAGAACTAAACTTAAATGTAATCACTGTAATAGACTGCAATGTAACACTTTCAGTAATAATAGTACTGAACTTTAATCATGATCACTACACTAAGTCACACATGCACATTTTTTTTTTTTTTTTTTTTAGCTTCATTCCTTTATGACTAGAGGTGCCAATATCACTTCTTTTAAGCTATGAACCTTCCATGGCAAGGCAGAAGGCAAAAGGAGAGAACTGCTCAGCACTAGATGACAGTAAGAATGGCGCAACTATCATCTCCAAAAGCAAGCAGCAGACTGGCGCCACGTGTCCGCCTGGCGCCATTTCTCCCCTTACTTTCGCGTTTCGGCCTACTTTCATATGTGGTTTCGGCCTGAGTTCGGCTAACTGAAGATTCCGGCTTCTAAAAGTTCGGCTTATACAAGGTTTACTGATATACATATAGTATATATATATACGAACAATACCCCTCCTAACTTTGCCAGTGTTTTCTGGTCATTCAGGCACATTTAGATATAAAAACACACACAGGAATATCCAAAGTAATGCTAAACACCAAGAAAACCATGGGAAAAAAATATATATATATACTGTATATATATAGTAATCCCTCCACTATCCGACGTAATAGAGCCAAGGCATGTCCGGACATTGGTCTTGTCCGAATATTGGCCCTGAAGCTCCAGCACCGGTCATTCATGACCCTAACCTAACCTAACCTAAATCAGAAAACTACCTTCCTACCTCCCCACCAGACATGTATAGCACTTATTTAGGTCCCTTTTCACATAAATAATGCACACAAAGCATGAATTAATTGAATTTTAACCAAAAAATTATGATTTAGTGGTGAGTAAGGCATAGGTGCTCAGAACTTGCCACAATAGTATAATTAAGTATCGGACATGGAAATCATCTTTTCTCACATTTTATACACTAAATTATTGGATACAAAGCATTAAATACAGTAAATGATGTAAATTGTTACCAGAAAAATGGTTAGGTTAGGTTAGGTTATGACCAGACATGAAATTCACTGGCATTCACCTTTTTCACAGCTAGTGCACTAAAATAATGAACACAAAGCATGAATTCATTTAAATTTTACCCAAAAACAATGAATTTGAGGTAAGTTAGGCTCAGCTGTTCACTGAGTTGGCAGCTTTGTTTAGGTACAGGACATGAAAATCAATGGCATTCACCTTTTTCACAGCTGGTGCACTTCAATACTAGTGGTAACCATGAATGAACAAATTAAATTAAAAGCAGGAAATTATGATTAACAAAATGGTTAGGTTAGGTTAGGTTAGGTTAGGTTAGGTTATGACCGGACATGAAATTCACTGGCATTCACCTTTTTCATAGCTGGTGCACTTCAAAACCATGCATGAAAAAATTAAATTGAAAGCTGGAAATTATGATTAACATTTATGGTAATTTTTTAACCCATTTACAGCATGTTGAAAACAGGTTAGACATGAAAATCTTTATGGTAATCATCTTTCACACAAATCAATGGCATTCACCTTTTTCATAGCTGGTACACATCAAAACCATGCATCAAAAAATTAAAGTGAAAGCAGGAAATTATGATTAACATTTATGGTAATTTTTTAACCCATTTACAGCATGCTGAAAACAGGTTAGACATGAAAATCTTCATGGTAATCATCTTTCACACAGTTTATGCATGAGATTAATGATATGGAAAGAACAAAACAAGGAATTTTGATGAAGTTAGGGTACTTACAAGAATGATGCCGCCGTCCTGATGTGTAACCCACTCAGTCATCTCAGACTCTGACAGTAAGACCTTGCACCTGACACACCTTAGGACTTCCGATGCACTTTACAATCACCAGCACTTTCCACAATGTTTTCTTTTGCATAATTTGCATCACAACACTTCACTGCACTGTACATAACAGTAAATTCCCGTGTGGTCTTGTGACGAGTCCTGGAGAATTTAGTCGCTGTCAGAGTCCGAGATGAGCTGACGGAGGCGGCCTAAGGGGTTCTTGGTGGGACATGGTGATACACTATCCACTGCAGAGGACTCAGAAGATAGACGCAAACTAACATCCAGTGGTGACTCCACCGTGCCTGATGTGCTGGGCTGTGGCTCGGAGCTAGAAGGCCTGTCTTGGTGAGATGATGGTGTGGAGCGAGGGTTGACGACGGCAGGGTTGACTGGCCTGAAAAAACTGTCAATGGTTGATTGACGCAAGCAACGACGAATCTGACGATTAACAATGCGCTGCCTGAAAGCTCACACTTCACCCACAAGTCCCAAAGGCCCCATCTCCCTGTCGCAGTCCGGGTGTTCTAGGTAATCGAGAACGAACTCCACATATTCCCAGAGTGCGCTCAGCTTGGGGATGGTTGTAGTGGCAAGCCGTGAGGAGTCCGCATCATCGTCGCTGTCCTCGTCGGAATCTTCCTGCTGGGTACTCGGACCGGCAACAGTAGATGCGGTCTCGATATCAGACATGATCTGATACCCAGGATCGCCCTCGTCGTCATCCAACCACTCACGCACTTCATCAATGTCCACATTGTCTCCACCCGCATGAAGCCTTGCATGGAAGTCATCCACGTCAAAACCTACAAAATCGTGCACCATGTCACTTCCATGAAGCAGCTAAGACCAACCATTTTCTAAAGTCTTGACAGAGACTTCCTTCCATGCACTGGCCCAATTGTAGATGGCAGACTTGAGGTTGTATCGGCGAAGGTTTTCGACAGTTTTTTGTCCTCGCATGTCTCGTCCTTCCCTGTGATCGTCCTTGTAGACAACCATCACCTTGTCCAAAAACTTCCGTCGGTAGAGCCTCTTCGTTGCCACAATCACTCCCTGGTCCATTGGTTGGATGAGAGCAGTCATATTAGGTGGCAAAAACAGACACCTAATGCAGCCATTTTCAGCCACCAACTCCTTCTCAGATGGATGCACAGGTGCATTGTCTAGAATCAGGAGGGCCTTTACCTGGTCTCATGGGATTTTCAGTGTCTCCGTCTGATAACGAATGACCTCCTTGACAAAGTGTTGTTGAAACCAATTTCTGAAGATCTTGGTTGTGAACCAAGCCTTCAGAGAATGATACCACACGACAGGAAGGACATCCATTAACCCACAAAGGCACCGAGGCTGCTTTGCATGGCCTACAATAACGGGCTTGAGCCGGTGCATGCAGTTAGCATTTGCACAGGACAAAGCAGACACCCATTGCTTGGAGAGCTTTGGACCAGGCACACACTTCTCTGTCTCCTCAGCGAGAGTGTTTGTGGGTATTGAACGATAAAATAGGCCAGTTTCATCAGCGCTGTAGACTTGACCGAGAGTGAGGCCCTCCCTGTCAATCAAGCCCTTCACCTTCTGCCGAAACTGTTCTATTCCTTCGTCGTTAGCGTCCAGAGCTTCGCCATGGGTATTACAGTTGGTAAGTCCGTGTCGTAACTTGAACGCGAAGAGCCAACATTCAGATGCCTTGAAGTCTGGGGTGTTGTGTAGACTTGCGAACATCTCAGCAGCAGCTTTCAGCTCCGTTCCACGTACCAACACACCAGCAGCACATTGCTGTCGATACCAGATGAGCATGGAACGGTCGATGTCTGTATATTTAGGAGTAAACATCATCTTCCTCTCCACTTTTCGTCTGGTCTTTGAAGCGAAATCAGCTGTGTACTGCTGTAGTTTGTCTCGGGACTTCTTGATATCAAACAAAGTGGAGCGAGGGAGGTTGAACTCACGTAGGATCCGTGATGTCGGCCACCCGGCATCCACCTTCTCCAATACCTCCCTCTTCTTCTCCAGAGTCAGAACCACTTTCTTCCTCTTCTCAGGTGGCAGGGCCATCATCACATACATGAGGAAGAAGGTGAAGAGCTGCATCAAGCCCTGCAGGAGGTAGGGTATCACCACAAAACCAAGCACTTCAGCCACCATTTTGAAAGCGTGTTGACGAGCCAGGGGCGGAGCGGGAAATGAAACCGTGACAGAGGCTGGAGGCGCGAAAACACAGCTTATCGGCACGCGCGTGAAATTCAAACTGACGTGGTCCAATTTTTTTCCCCCCGGATTTTTTCGAATTTTTGGGCATTATGGCGTTTGGCTACAGATAGACATATAAGCAGATTTTCTGGTCATTCTGCCATGTTGAGACATCAAAACACACATAGGAATATCCAAATTAATGCAGAACACCAAGGAAACAATGCATAAACAACAAAAACTCAAAAAACCTGAAGATGGTTGGAAAATCAGTTATCTTTCTGGGACATGAGTGACAGCTGCTTCCAGGGAAAAAAAATAAATGAATAAATAAAAACCACGGCCAAATATGCCACCGGAAATGGGTTAACTAGTATAAATGGTATACCATCATCTTTGCTGGTGTTTATAAGATAAGCTAATAAAAACACAGAAAACTGATGAGTAATAGTGACAGAACTGCAGTTAGATTAAATGTTGTTCAAGAGTACTACTTACCTTCATATAACTTTCCACCATCCTAAAGCAAAATTTTGCCCACACCTTGCAAAAACCAAGGATATGTCTAAATGCAGAATTTCATGAGCTTTCTCGTGGTGTTTCTGGAATTTTGATACGGCCATTAGTATTCAGATACATCACTAAAAACTTTAAAAATTCACGAGTCAGTGCTTTCTGCGTGAAGGAGGGGAGGGACTGAGGGAATGAGGGGGGAGCCGGGAGGCAAGCCTAGCAAGGTGGGGAGAATGGGAAGATATGGAGGAGGGACAGGATGGCGGGAGAAATGAGGCTGTGGGAAGGAATGTCACCCTTCTGTCATGAGGCGGATGGGCACTTTCACCTGACTTGTGGCTTGCAGTCTGTGTTACATGTGCTGTGGCAGTTGGGAAAGACTAATCCCAAAGGCCGCATGACTTTGGACATTCGGTGGGGATGCATACGGGCGTCTTGACACTGCTTATGTGTTATGGTCGGTATTACTCGGGTGCTGGAGGTTCACAAGGCGTGATCGGGCCAGCACACAAATTTAACCATTCAGTACAGGGGAGGACAGACGTTTTTGCTCAGGTTGTGGGTTGTGGTCTATTTCTCACGCATGGCTAGAGCCCAGCAGACATGATATCAATTGTTTGAACGTGTTGTCTGGCCAGCAGAAGTTCTTAGGGACTTTATATTTGGATTACGGCATGTAAATTCTGATGATGGATTAATAGAACCAAGGTCCAGTATCAGGATAATGCACGTCCAGATAAATGAGGAATAACCGTGGTAGGGTGACCACAGTTACCTAACACATGCAGTGGGTTAAACTGAACCATACATTTACCTCAACAAGTCTATGGTTAGGTGCAAGGCTAGTGGTTGTCAAGGGTTTGATGTGGTACATGTACCCACTAACAGATTAAATCTATCTATCTACCTACCTATTGCCAGATCCCTTAATCCTGCAAGGGGTGGCCACTAACAAATTGCCTCAATGTCACCTGGTCTAATGCCATTTCACAGACCTCCCCCCCAGCTAACACCCCCCCCTCTCCATCCCTCCATCTCAACCTTGGCCTCCCTCTCCCTCTCCCCCCTCCACCCCACTTACATACACTCTCCTTGTTAGTCTCTCGTTGTCCATCCTCTCCACACGGCCAAACCACTCCAGGGTATTTCTCATCCACATCACAACACACCTTCACTTCCTCATTTGTCAGTCTGTCCCTCCAAGCAACTCCACATCCTCCTCTCAAATAACTAATTTCCATTGCTCTCACTCTTGACTTGTGTTCTTCAAACAAGGTCCAAGCTTAACTTCCATAAGTTACAATTGGTACAGTAATCTCTTTAATATCCGGACATCAAGTAACTGGACACCCAATGTCCGGACATTTTGGGGCCAGACCTTTGGAACCCCAAAATGGACAAAAAACAAAAAATGCCCAAAAAAAAAGTATCCGAATTATTTTTTCACCTGTAATTTGAACTTGGTGCACAGTGCGGACCAGCTGCGTTTTGCCGCGTAGTTCAGCTGACGTCCGCCACGGCGACACTGCCTCCTCCCCATTTCCTGCCTACCCATCGTCCTGAGTGCACGCTCCTCACCATGGCCGCCCACATGATCACTTTTGTGGTGGTGCCCTACCTCCTGCAGGCCCTGTTGTTCCTCTGCTGCCTCTTACTCATGTGTGTAATGATGGCCCTGCCACCTGAGAAGTAGAAACAAGTGGTTCTGACTCTGGAGAAGAGGAGGGAGATATTGGAGAAGGTGGACGCGAGATGCTTGACATCATTCATCCTCCGTGAATTGAACCTAGCCCGCTCTACCTTGTTTGATATCAAGAAATCCTGGGACAAGCTCACCAAGTACACGGCTGACTTCGCATTGAAGACCAAGTGCAACATGGAGAGGAAGGTTACGCACACTCCCCGGTTTGCAGAAATTGACCGCTCCACGCTGATTTGGTACCGACAACAACGTGCTGCTGGTGTGCTGGTGCGTGGTACGGAGTTGAAGGCTGCTGCCAAGAAGTTCGCAAGGATACACGACACCCCAGGCTTCAAGGCATACGAGGGCTGGCTCATCGCTTTCAAATTATGGCATGGCCTTACCAACCATAAGGCCCATGGTGAAGCTCTGGACGCCAAAAAGGAGGGAGTAGACGAGTTTCGGCAGAAGGTGAAGGGCTTGATCGACAGGGAGGGCCTCACTCTTGGTAAACTGGTCTATTCTATCACTTGCTGCCAACGAACACTCTTGCAGAGGAGACAGAGAAGCATGTACCTGGCTGCAAGCTCTCGAAACAACGGATATCTGCTTTGTGTTGTGCCAATGGTAATGGCATGCACCGGCTCACACCCATTATTGTTGGCCATGCAAAGCAGCCTCAGTGCCTTTGCGGGGTGATGGATGTCCTTCCTGTCATGTGGTACCATTCTGTGAAGGCTTGGCTCATAGCCAAAACCTTTAAACACTGGTTTCACCAGCACTTCACCAAGGAGGTCATCCATTACCAGATGAACACACTGGGAGTCCCACACGACCAGGTAAAAGCCTTTCTTCTTCTGGACAATGCACCTGTGCATCCGTCCAACAACGAGTTAGTGGCAGAGAATAGCCGCATTAGGTGCATGTTTTTGCCACCTGATATGACTTCTCTCATCCAATAAATGGACCAAGGAGTGATCATGGCAACGAAGACGCTGTACCGTCGGAAGTTCCTGGACAAGGTGATGGTTGTTCTCGAGGAAGAGGATGGGCACAGGGAGGGACGGGACACACGAGGCCAGCGGACTGTGGAAAACATTCGCAACCGCAACATCGTCACCCATCTACAACTGGGCCAGTGCATGGAGGGAAGTCTCTGTCAAGACTCTGTAAAGTGGTTAGTGTCGTCTGCTTCTTGGAGCCGATGGGGTGCATGACTTTCTAGGCTTTGACAATGATGACTTCCATGCACGTCTTAGTGCAGCTGGCGAAGACATTGATGTGGCCAAAGTACTTCAGTGGTTGGATGACGATGAGGGCAATCCTGGGTATCAGATCATGTCTGATATCGAGATCGCATCTTCAGTTGCAGGTAGAAGAACCCAACTTGAAGATTCTGACAAGGAAAGCAACGATGATGCAGATTTCTCTCAGCACACCACTACTCTAGCCATCCCCAAGCTGACCCCACTCCAGAAGCACATCGAGTTCGTTCTTGACTACCTAGAACAGCCGGACTGCAACAGGGAGATGGGGCACCTGGGACTTGTTGAGGAAGTGAGCGCTTTTAGGCAGCGCATCATCAATCACCAGAATCATCGTTCCTTACGTTAATCATCATTGACAGTTTCTTCTGGCCCGTGACCTCCACCGTGTCCAGCCCTGGCTCCACACCACTGCCTCCCCAAGACAGGCCTTCCACCTCCAAGCCACAGCCCAGCACATCGGCCATGGTGGAGTCGCCACTAGATGTGAGTTTGCGGATATCTTCTGAGTCATCTGCAGTGGGTAGTCCATCACCACATCCCAGCGAAGCACCCCTCGGCCACCTGCAACACCTACTCTCAGACTCTGACAGTGAATAAACAGCAAAACTCGCCACTACACCACATGGGAATTTACAGTGTTGTGCAATGTAAACAACAGAATGTACAGTGATACGAAATAAGAATTCAGAGTGCAACAGATTAAGTACAGAGTGCTGTTGTACAGTGGAGTGTTTCAAGTGCAAGAGCAAATAAGAAAAGAATGTGCATTGTTAAGAAATTAGAATTCAGAGTGCAAAAGCTTAAGTGCAGAGTGCAACAGTGGTGAGTTTCAAGTACAGCACAAGTGAGAAAAGAATAAGCAGTGTTAAGAAATTAGAATTCAGTGTGCCACAGATTAAATGCAGAACAACAGTGGATTACTGAAGGTGCTTCAGGTGCACCTTATTACTATCAGAGTCTGAGAGGAGACGGGTTATTCATCACGACGGCCACGGACTTCTTGTAAGTACCCTGAATACTGCTAAATATTTTCCATACTCACCTCTAAATCCTCATTCTCTGGTACCTTTTCATTTATTTCATGCTTTGTGTCCCTCATTTGTGTGAACAGAGTCTTAAAAAGGTGCTGTTCATGTCTGGTCGGGAGTTACTACTAAATATTTTCCATACTCACCTCTAAATCCTCATTCTCTGGTTCCTTTTCATTTATTTCACACTTTGTGTCCCTTATTTGGTAGGGAGTTATGTAGATGGTTTTCTGAGTTAGGGTGGGTCAGGGTCCATAAGTACCAGTCCAGGAGGCAGGGTCCCAGTATCTGGACAATCCCACTTTCTGGACATGCCTTTGGCTGCATTATATCGGACATTGGAGAGATTACTGTATCACAATACTGTCATGCAGCAACTTTTTTACTTCCATGCTCACTTCCCTGTTTCTTATCACTGCTTTCAAAGAACCAACAACCTTACTTCCTTGTTGTACCCATTCAAGCACCTCACCCTCTAACTGTCCATCCTTACTAATCACACTACCCAAGTAGTAAAATGCACCCACATTTTCCATTTCCTCATCATCCAACCTAACTGTACATTCAGTGACTTCATTTTTCTCAAAGATCTTAACTTTACTCTTCCCTACATTCACCTTTAGACTCCACTGTTGCACACTTCCAAACTCATTTACCAAGCCTTGTAGTTCCCCTTCGTCTTAACTTAAAAATGTAGCATCATCTGCAAACAACAGTACAGAGACTTTCCAAATGTTTCCCTCTCTCATTAACCCCTCCCGTCCGGCAGATATTGTCGCAAGCGTTTCCCCCAGCCGGGCATTCCTGAGAAAAATTGGCAAAATTGTCTATTAATTAACCTTCATATCTTAGTTAATACTTGGCCAAATATAACAAACATGGTCTCATATTACTCACCAATCCTTCGACTTCAAGCTGATTGCATCAGATAGTCCGTGAAGTGCATAAAGGGAGTGTGAGGGAGTGGGGAATGAGGGCAAGTTTTGTTATTTTTTTGCAGGTGGCCATATGCGTGGCAGAGGTTCGGTGACAAAACTAAGGCTCACACTAGCCCTCCACAATAATAATAATTTGATAACACTTCCAGAAGACCAAAATCCACTACAAACACTGTTTACGTGAATATTTTTCCATAATCAGTCGTACTTGGTGCTGGTAGGCTGCTCACCATAGCAACAACCTTGAACTCAGGATGCCTTACAGACAGACAGACAGACACTACCTCTCTCTCTCTCTCACACACATAAAAACGGAGATGTTTGTTTGACTTGCATTCTCGCTTGATTCTGGCTGTGTGAGTAAAAGTCTGGGTATTACAACTACTACAAATTACAGTACTATCATTACCACTACTACAACTACAATTAATATTACAACTACCAGTACTACTACTACTACCGTATATTACTACCACACCTACTACACGGACTACCACTATCACCACCACTACAAGTATTACTAAAAAAAAAAAAAAAGTGAACAAAATAGGTACACATGTAGTCCATAATCGAAAATACTGTATTTTCCACAAAAACAAAATTTGTTTTCCTGTGATTTAGACTTTTCCATCATAGTAAACATACACACATGAAAATTCTCAATAAAAAATAAGACACTGATTTCATCGTGAAAAACTTTCTGCCTCCGTTATTCACGTAAACAGAGCGGTGGCGTGAGGCACCACGCTTCCTCTTCCTTCCTCCCTTTCTCCACAACATTTTCCGCTATAATTTTTTCCCCCCCCACCCTGTAATTTGTACATTTTCATCATAACAAACATACACACATGGAAACTTTCAATAAAAAATTAGGCACTGACTTCATCATGAAACACTTTTTGCTTCCATTATTCACATAAACAGAGAGGGGTGACACAAGGATCGACGCAACTCCTTTCCTCCTCCCTTCTCCCTCCCTCCTCCATCTCCTCCCTTTCTCCACTCCCTACCTCCTCTTCCATCTCCTGATCTTGCCAATATCCCCCTCTCCAAGTTTGTCAATACTCTCTGAATCATTCCCATCATCGGAAATAGCAGATGAACGTACATGGGGAAATGATGGCCACACAGTGGAGGAGTCACGTCCTCCACCCTCCTCACATGACGCATAAATATTGACACTCATTATGGCGGTCACTTTCCTGAAAGGAAGTCATTTTCTCCACTCACAGTTGGCACTAATGTCACCTCGAGTTCTCTCCCTATCACTAAGGCCTTTTCTTTTCTGGCCTTTGGACTTCATTGGAGTTGACGTTGGCGCTGCATGAGCTCAGCCAAGGATATGGACACAGGGAAAACAATTGCGTAGATCTATCCATTATGGAGGTACGGCGGTGACTGCAGCATGACCCAGATGCATGCAGGAGGGTTGCCAGCTGCTGCATGTGGTGGAAATTACCTCAGGAATATTCAAACAATGCTAGATACACTAGATCATGTAAACACGCACCCCGGACAGCCCTGGGAAGACATGTAAACATGTCACCCGGACAGGATGGGTTAAAGCTGCTATAACATCCACTGTCCTACCTTGAACTTCTTTTATAACCCCATCCATATACAGACTGAACAGGCATGGTGACATGACACATCCATGTTTCAATCCAAAATTCAAATAGAAAAATTTAATTCACTACCCACTCACACCACAGCCTTAGCCCCCTCACACATACTCTTCACGGCATTCAAACAACTTCCCATTTACTGTACTCCGCATATACTAAATATTTTCCACACTCCTTGTTTATCCACCCTGTCACATGCTTTCTGCAAATCCATGAAGGCCATGTACAATATCTTTTACTTCTCTAGAAACATTTCCACTAAAGACCTAAGAATGAATATCTGATCTACACAACCTCCTCCCATCCTAAAACCTCTCTGTTCTCCATTTCCTCTGTTCTTTCCCTAACTCTATCAATAAGTATCTTACCTTATACTTTTCTATTACACTAAGAAGACAAATGCCCCTATGAATACCACACACCTTTTTTCCCCTTTTACTGTGTACAGGGGAATAACTATACCTGACTTCCAATCTTCCGGGACTGTACCTTCCTCCCAGGCCAATCTGCACACTTCCATATCTATTCTACTACTATACTACTCTCTCCCCCATGCTTCAGCATTTTGCCACACACTCCTTCAATTCCTGGGGCTTCCCTCATTTTGACTTTCTTCATTGCTTCCACTACTTCCATCCTACTGATTTCTTCCTCTCTTCTCACCTCCCTCCATTCATACTCGAATAACTTTCATTCTCTATGTTTAACAGTTCCTGAAAGTCTTCCCTCCATCTGCCCACCTTTTCTCCCCTTTCCATTACCAATCTACCATTTTTATCTTTCACTCCCTAACTAACTGCTTTATTATCTTTCCTGAACATTTTCTTACATTCCCTCCACTTCACAGTCAAATTCCTTCCAAATTCCTCTTCCACTCTCTTCTTAATCTCTCTTACTGGTCTTTTCACCTCTCTCTTCCTCTCTACATATAACTCTCGCTTCTGTCTCTCAACTTCCTCCAAGCCCCTGCTTCCCAACCACTCATCATATGCTTTCATCTTAATCTCTCTTACTATTCTTTTCACCTCTCTCTTCCTCTCTACATATAATACTCGTTTCTGTCTCTCAACTTCCTCCAAGCTCCTGCTTCCCAACCACTCATTATATGCTTTCATCTTTTGCTCCACAGGTTGTCCCACTTCTTCATTCCACCATGGTGTTCCTTGAACCCCCTTCTGTCTTCTCTTCACTCCAATCACCACTTCACATGCTGAACAGATTTCTTCTGTGAATATATTGCAAACACCTTCTACCTCCCCCATCTGCTCCAAATCATATTTACCCAATCACTCCTCCACTTCTATCTTATATCCTGCCTTTTTTCCATCCTCTTGCAACCTTTCTACCTTCCTTGTATGGACTACTTCCTCATAACTTTCCCTCCTTCTGTTTCTCCACTGCATTTGAACCTTGACTTTTACCAACACAATGTGGTGGTCAGAAAGTCCACTCCTTCAACCTCAGGATGCTCTTGCATCCATTACACACCTTCTCATTCGGTAATCCACACACACACACACACACACACACACACACACACACACACACACACACATGATCCATCACTGCCTTTCGTTCATTCAGTTCACCACCCACCCTTCCCATCACTCGCCACGTACTGTATACCTGTGGATCATTTTGTGTTAAAGAGGGTGTTGGCTATCACCAACCCCCTCCCTGCACAAATGTCCACTAGAGCACTGCCCTTCTCATTCACTTCTGCAGGCACACCCTACTCACCGACTACTCAGCTAGGTCACCACACAGAACACTCCTAGTCACACCAGACATTAGCAAAGCTTTTGTTGCCATCCCCCACCACAACCTCACAAACAAAATATTCAACACAAATATGCACAATAACACAAAAAGATGGCTGGCAAACTACTTAGCAGGCAGATGAGCACATGTAACATTTGCCGGAAACTTCTCAAATGGCATCCCCCAAGGATCTATTTTGTCCCCTACACTCTTTAATCTATACATGCACGACATGCTCACACCCCACACACCACAGATACACATTGCTTCCTATGCAGGTGACATAACACTTACATGTACATACCAAAATGCAAACACAGATGCACACATCCTCCAACTTTACGTCAACACACTACATGAATTGTTCACCACAAATAGGCTCAAAACAGCCCCAGCCAAATTTACAGTGACCCTTCTCACAAACTGGACAGCAGAACACAGTCACATTCCACACCTCACCATAAACAACACTCCCCTAACACACAAACATACATACACACAAAATCCTTGATGTAACATACAATACACCAATGTCCTTTAAATAACATCACAAACATTAAAAATAACATAAAACCAAGACTCAATGCCTTGAGGTCACTTCCCCATACAACATCCGGACACAAGAAAGAAACCACCACCACAGTATACAAACAATATATACATTCAGTGATGAATTATGCAAGCCCTGCTTGGGCTCCTAACCTAACTAAAATACACTACAACACTCTACAGACCATACAGAACAAGGCCCTAAAAATAATCACAGGCTGCACAGCTACTACACCCACAGACCACCTACATCAAGAAACCAAAGTCGTCAAAGTCAAGGATTACCTAGACAAGAGAGGTACTCAAATTCTCATTGCAGCCTCCACAAACCCACAACATTAACTACACTACATGACAGCACATCCACACACACCAAGGAACATCAAAACAACACCCAGCACATGATATCATACACAAATACTGTCATCTCTCCCCCCTCGCCAGCCTCAGACCAGCTTCCAGAAACATATCCATACTCAAATCACTCGCCGCTCCATTCAGTCACTTAAAGACAACACACGGCTGCATGCACGGCCTCCTGGTATCCTTTGTTCTGAACCCGATCTCCCTCATGAGGACAGGGTCCACCTGACCAGGCTGAGATGTGGGCATCATCCAGCCCTCTTAAGTTATCGGAAGGGGCTGGATGACTCTGTTGCTGATGCCCGTCCAGGATGCAACACTGCACCCCAGACAATTAAGCACATTATGGAAGACTGCATTGCACACAATCACCTTCGCCAGCAACACAACACACAGTGCTTGAGAGCTCTGTGGGAAAGCCCGGTCTCAGCCATGGCCTTTCTTAGGGACTCGGGGCTGTTCGGCCAGACTGCCTAGGGAACTGCTACTGCTACTACTACTACTACTCCATCCACCTTCACATTCCCTTCTTCTCCATTAATTTCTCCAATCAAAAACACTTTCTCATTCCTTTCAAACTTTCCTTGCAAGCTTCCAAATTTGCCCAGAACTCTTCTTTCACTCTACTTGTACAGTCTTGCGATGACACACACACACACACACACACAAAATCGTCCACATTTGTAGTCCTATTTTCAAACTTACCCACAGAATCCCTGAGCCAACTGATCCATACTCTAATATAATATTCTCCTATCTCTTGCATACAACAATATTTATTCCTTCTTTTCCCCTCTCATTCGCACCTACTCCAGCACATATACCCCATCTATACTCTCACTATCACACTCCCACCATTCCATTTAGTCTCAGTTACTCCACATACAGTAAAACCTCAATAAGTCGACCCTCCAGAAGGCAGAATTTCCGGTAAGTCGAACTCTGACAGAAGTGTGATTTAGTGCTTAATCAAAAGGCTACATTTTAGTTTCTTATATTCCAATCTATTAGGTAGGTGGGGGAACCCATCATCCACTCACTCAATGTTGGGATGCCTTATGGTCTCTACACAAAGTGACAAGCCAAATGGTTTCCTGTACCCAGGAAACCATTTACTACACTGGGTGGTAACCATATAACTGAGGTGTTTGGCCAGATTGTCCCCCCCAGACTCTCCTATCTAAAAATAACTTAATCATGGCAAATGATTCGGAGGGCCTCGAAGGGTCCAATACAGTAATGTCTTCATACAACACGAGATAAGTTATGCAGAACCTCATGCAAAATCAATTTCGCGCTAAAATGTGACATATACAGTAGGCACGGAAAGTATTGATGCTTTTTTGCCGACATCATTCTTTTTCGCGTTAAGTGAAGTAGGGTCAATACTACCCTCCCCTGTGATGCGAAATGAGCTGACGCTTTTTCAACGGGAGCTGGCAACCCTGCTTGATAGGTTTGGCACCACAGGAGCAGGCTCAGTAATGTTTGGGCAACCACAGGAGGAGGATTGCCTCTGTGTGTGATGCACCACGAGGGCATGTTTTGACTCAAATAACACAGTTATTTGGTTACCTACCAAATTCTCATCATGCCTAAAGTAACCACAAGCAAGGACAAGCGTGTGGAAGTGATTACTTTATACAAAGCTGGCCACAAACTCCCATTTATTGCAAATCAGATGGTGTTAGACTGAGGACAGTGCAGAGACTGGTGAAGCGGTTCAAGGACAGTGGGGAGGCCATTCCTTCCACTCCACTTCCCAAGCCTGGGAGACCTCGTAAGACAACCTTCAGGACCCGTCAGCTGATCTCAAGGCAAGTTAGCAAGGATCCAAGGCTAACAGCATGGGATTTAAAAGTAAAGAACCCACAGTTGCTGGCAGATGTGTCTGTCAGAAGTGTGCAGCAACTGTTGCATGACGATCTGGGTTACAGGAGTTTTTGTGCTTGTAAAAAACCACTGCTAACTGCACTTCAGAAGAAAAAGAGAGTAAAT
>JAGKTI010003047.1:50341-60890 GCA_018397915.1 Birgus latro | reverse complement strand
ACCCTTCCCAACTCGACCGAAGCCATCGTGGGAAGGTGTCCTGGCAACAACCCTCCACAGTGGAGAGGTCCATTCCAGAAGTCGACTAAAGGACTGAACTTCTATTAATGAGATGCCTGAAGAAACGATAATAACCAGTGTATTCAGTCTGGGGGTTGGGTTGTTTACAAATTCACAGAACGCTGCAACATTTACCGAGCCATGATGGCGTGGTGGTACCGTGTTCGACTCTTGATATGCGTGTCCCACGTCTAGGGTTCGAAAACCAAACCGTGGTGGAAAAGCAAGCGAGTGTTGGTAGTATGTCGTTTTCATTTGTTTGCATATGTTAGCATCCTGTTATTTCTGCCCTAGACATATACATGATTACCAGAGAAGACAAAAACAAAATGATTCATGACATCTTAAAAACTGACTGCTACAGGAAAATACCTATCTTAAAATTAGTTAAGATCTCATATTATTATGTCCTGGGTCATATGTCTACTAAGCCTTAAAACTGAAAGCTTGGCAGAGAGAGAGAGAGAGAGAGAGAGAGAGAGAGAGAGAGAGAGAGAGAGGGTTCATGATGTTGCTGTATGAGTAGGCAGTGACTTTATCACTGTTCGTTCATCTTAACTCAGCGACGATTTTCGATCTTTGACAGTTTACTTCCCGTAGCTCAGTGACTTCAGTGACAGTAAGACACTGCTGCTACACCTTTATATCATATGTATACAGCACTTCTATGTGACTGGCATCAGATTCTAAAATAAAAATTCCTTATTACATCTCAGTACTGAAGGAGAAATGGCAGTAATTTTAGGACAATATCGACAGAACTCTAATGAGAAATGTAAACAAAGACGGAGTTTGTATTATCACACTAAACAAGTAAGCATTAATTTCAGTCGAGTATTTTTGCCGGAATTTTGTAATGACCGGCCTAGGAACGCCCTTAGTCATAGGATTATTGAGAGATTGCTTTGGAAAAGAAATCCCTTTGCGGCCCACCTGAGCCTCCCTGACAGTTACAGGGGCGTTTCTAGAATCCCTTCTCCCCTTAGATGATCTACAGAGGCATAAGCCACAAAAAATGAATAAATAAATAAAAATGCATGTTAAGTGAATTTAGTCATTGTGTGAACCAGCTCTGTGCCCAGCTACAAAGCCAGCCAACGCTGTCGTACTGCAGGATTCGTTTTCTCGTGAGTATGTGAGTAGGGAAAAATAATTTTTCCCATACCCATGTACAGGCTCAGCACCATCACTTACGATCTTTTGGGAGGATTATTACAGCAAAGTGTACTTAAAGGCTTTTCAAGAGTTTCTAGTGTCCTGCAACAAACAGTTATTATGATCATTTTATACTGGCCAACTAAATATTACAAAGACACAGAAATACCTATCCAAGATGGTCAAGTAAATGCAGAACAATCTCTTTGCTGAGTATCTCACCATCTTGGCACTGTTAAGTGTAGAGGCACAGGTGGTCTCCAAGAAAAAAATGTTCTTCTCCGAAGCACTGGGACTGAATGAGGGTAGAGGCAGCGGATGGGGGGGTTGCTTCAAGATTGATCTTGAACAGGCAAGTTTCCTCCACCAAGTATCATTTACAGGCGTCAGAGTGGAACTGTTCTCGTAGTCTGCCAGTATTCTGCCCGACATTACTGTAGCACCTCCTGTGGATAAACAAAGGGGCTACCGGTAAGTGGTGCTTAAGTGTTACACGAGTGGACAGATGATAAGACTGGGTCAGGGAACAATGTGACCTGGAGAATCTGAATTTCGTTAACCATCTGAATAACTCGTGTTATATAAGGAAATAAAGTTGACTGGTGTTACATACAAAAAAAATACAAATTTCATAGCCATGAGCACATCACTGACTGAGACCTTCAGCTTTATGTGTGTGTTTTTTTCTTTTTTAGCTAAATAAATTAATCTTATGCAGATATCCGGAAGAATGCATAATTTAACAGCCAAATGGTTACAGTAAATTAATTGCCTTTCCACAAAACCCACTGAAGTATCTTAAAAATAAGTACCCTTACCAATACCATCGCACCTGTTCTGAATGAGATTTATGATCCTCCAACAGAATTTCGGTATTAGTACCAAACTAGTGACAGGAGGATAGTGTGTGGTGCCATCTGCTGTGCACAGAAGGAACATTACGACTCAGAGGAAAGATTTTATTGTCCCCTGTTCTGTTAAAATAAAATAAAAAAGAAAGAAAAGAAAGAAATTATCCCATAACTGGGGTACAATGGATGTGAAAATGAGCGAGTTTTGTAGGATACACTTGAATCTGTTAACCTAGTGCCTTAAAAATACAGCACTCGGAATATGAACTTTTGTGCCAGTTCGAGTCCTAATAATTACCAGGGATAATTTCTGCACTCGTAATCACAGGGTGCCTCATATATCACAATACTTCGTCCATATTTCAGAATGATACATGGGATAAGGTGCGAGATACTTTTTTGTTGACTACACACACACACATTCATTTTGTACCCCCTTGGAAATTCCTGATAAGAGATAATGGTGACAAGTTGTTTCCTTGCTGTTTTGTCAGTCCTGTATGGTTGTGAGCCATAGTTTCTGCTTCTCTTTCAAACTACTCACTGAAAGTCATAGCCAGGGTTCCACATCCAATGAAGTACTGTTGGTGGTTTGAGGCTTTCTAGACTGCATGAGTGCCATCAGAAGCTCTTCCCCGTGTAGTCAGATCTTCAGATTATTCCTTAGCACAGGACAGTGGGTCTCTGTTCTAGTAAAGCCCTAGCTATGACTTCCCACCTCTCAGAAACAGGATTTGGATATGAGCATAAATTATGGCTTGTGAGTGTACATGCCTCTTTTTCTTTCTATCTCAGAGCTGCTCTATTCTAGTCCATACTTTCACCCTACTTGTGACCTTATCTCTTCCATTTTTACCATCAGTCCGATTTTCAAAGGCGTTCTTGGATACTTGAACTACTGTATATGCAATTTTGGGAATGCCAGTGCCATATCAGAGTGTTGGCAGACATTATGTAAGAAGGCACCGACACGCCCATTAGCTTTACAAAATGCCTTTTATCTTTCAAACACAAAGCTTAAACCTTTACAGGTACCCTTCATCTCTGAGGCAGTCTGTACCCAAAATCCACTCTCAGTGTAGTCAAAGGGCATCTGCCCTAAAGGAAACAAAAATTGTATTCTAAAATAACTTAACATGTCGAGATGAAAAAAGTATAGAAACAAGATATGTAAAGAGCACAGAAACAAGACAGCATCCCATCCCAAATGCCCTCAATCCTGTTTCTGTACTTTTTTCATCTGCATGTGTTAATAGTTTAACATCATTTTATGGAAGCTAGCTGCCAAATATATATTGTTTACTACAAGCACATAAACCAATTCTGGCTACACTCTATAGGTGCCAACCCACACCTACCTGTTTCTCCCCAAAGGTCTGCTCCTGCTGACAAATTTCCCCCTTTGCCCCTATTTTCCCAATGGACCTAATTTTTTCCATGAGCCTATTTTTCCCCATGAACATATTTTCCCCTCAGACCTACCTCCTCCTTGGACCTATCTCCTTCATGGACCTATTTTTCCCATGGGCTTATTTTCCCTCATTGGACCTATTTTCCCCCTTGGATCTTTGTTCTCCATGGACCTATTTTCCCCATAGATCTATTTCTTCTTCATGGACCTATTATTTCCTATGGACCTGTTTTTCTCATGGATTTATTTTTTCCATGAACCTATTTCCTACCATGGACCAAGGTTCCACCACTAATCTCTTTTCCCTTCACTGACCTTATGTGGAATGGGCAACACGAATCCATGGACTTACAAAAAATAGGGTTTCCCAATATGCAGAATCTCAATATGAAAAACGCTTAATATGCGAACTCGACTCAGGAAAAAGATAATTCTTTAAATAAGCGAAATTTGATTCTAAAATATGAATCTGTTGTCTGAAAGCAACGGAAAAACGGTGTTCCCGCTCAAAATGGTAGTATCCGAAGCAATCACCAGATGGCTAATCGGTTTCTCGCCCTTTCCCTCCCTCACGGCGTCTCTGAAGTCACGTCTCAAGACTCTCATTCTGTGTCTGCCCTCGCCGCGCTCCCATATTGTGGTGTTTTCAGCACTGTTCAAGACCCGCTTTTGCTCACATGTTATGTCATGTCCCCACTACTTCGTTCCAAGAATAAAAGGATCACTCTGGAGCTGGAAATGAAGGTTATAGAGTTGAACTAGAGGGGCACTGGGTGGAGCACATCTCTCTAACAAGGGCAACTTAATTTCCAAACCACGCCACATAATGGGTTGGGTTTTCTCATCACTGATTAAGATTTCACAAAAAAATGTTTTACGGGTCCACAATCTATAATACGATTCGGATCGATCCCAAAAGTTAATCGATTGTGTAACGGTGCAATTTTTAACTACCCTTGAGAACTTGAATTAATTAATCCCACCGATGTGAACACCAGTGTAACGCAGGATTTTTCTACCTACGTTATATATGATTACCTTAGCTATGTCACACCGCTTAAGCCACCAGTGTAGGGGCGTAAATTTTAGCAACATAAAGAATTTAGACTTTTTCAAGAGTAATATGACTGATACTTGATTTAAGTATTATTCCAGGGTTTCCGTTACTGCCAGAACATTAAGAAGGCCTCGTTAATAATTAAAATAATTTGGTATCGCTGCCACCACCCAGCAGTTGCCGGGAAAAAAAAGTATTAATGATATTAGTCCCGTACGATGGAAGAGGGACAAAGGCCTATGGCAATAACAGGGTAGCGTGAGAATACTATAGGAGAGCGTGGTTCTTTAGATGAAACATGCCTTGCGGGCCACTCAGTCTTACATACTACCCCATAGGATTATAACAAACACATTCTAAATACCTAATATTTGCAGGAAAGAAGAAATTTGAAGAATTTGAAATAAAAATATGTAGTAATAAAATACAAAGAAGTGGCTCAATAAAATATCTAGGTGTAAATATTGATGATAAACTCACCTGGAATGTTCATGTTAATCACATAAATAATAAACTGGCTAAATCACTGGGAATATTGCATAAAATAAAATATTTGTTAACTATGGACACACTACTGATAATGTACTATACGTTGTTTTACCCATATTTACAATACTGTAATGTTGTATGGGGAATGGCTAATAAAACTACAATTAAATCTTTAGTGCTACTACAAAAAAAAATTATACGAATCATAGGTCAAGTCAGTAATCGTGAACACACTACACCAATATTTAAAACCTATAATATTCTTAAGATTCCTGATATATATAAACTCGAGTGTTTGAAATTTATTCATGACCAGCTTCACAGACATAATCTTATTCAGTTAACAACAGCCTTTGATGTACATAACATAGGCACTAGACACAGACAGGACCTCAGACCAGCACTTCCCGATCTAGAAGCACAGAAGAGATTTGTAGCCTATTATGGATGTATAGAATACAATGAACTCCCCAAAAACCTCAAAAATATTACTAATAAAGACACATTCAAAATTAATGCAAAGAAATATTTAATAAATCTATATTGAATACAATGCAAATGTATTTGCAGATTCGATTGTACAAGTAAGTCAAATAGTTATCTGAGTATGCATTTTATGTATTATTTATGGTGTAATTACACTGTTTTGTGTAAAGTGTAATTGCATGTCTAAAAGTACAGTACTCTGCGTGTATGTGTAGATGGCCCCATGGCTATACATATGTGACCGTACCTGTAATGGTGTCTGTGTTTGTACATGCCGATGTATCAGAGTGTGTCTAAGGGTGCTCTGAGATACTTATTATATGTAAGAACAGGTCACTATATTACCTTAATATTTTGTGTGCCGTTAAGTAATTTCATATAATAAGTGTTGTTTGATTATGTGTTGTGCATGGCTGTGAGGGTTTAGATATGTGTAATACGGGCGATGTTTGGTTATGGGTGATGTTTTGTTATGGGTGGTGTCTGGTCATGGGTGGTGTATAGTTATGAAGGTGTTTGGTTATGGGAGGTGTCTGGTTATGGAAGGTGTTTGGTTGGGGTGGTGTTTGGTTGGGGGTGGTGTTCAGTTATGGGTGGTGTTTGGTTATGGGTGGTATTTGGTTATGGGTGGTGTTTGGTTATGGGTGGTGTTTTGGTTATGGGTGGTGTTTTGGTTATGGGTGGTGTTTTGGTTATGGGTGGTTTTTGGCTGTGGGTGTTTGTTCTGAGCGGTGTTTGTTGGTGTTATGTAATTAATGTATATATCTGTATGTGACTGTATATGTGAATGTGTGTATGTGTGTGTATGTATGTATGTATATGTATATATGTGTGTGTATGTATATGAATGTGTGTATGTATATGTATGTGTATATATATGTGTGTGTATGTTTATATATGTATATATCTATGTATTTGTTTGTATATGTATATGTATGTGTATGTGTATCTCAGTTATGTATATAAATATTTCTTTATACAGAAATACCTGAATGTATAGACAGTTATTATATTGTAACAGACTGACCAGTTCTAAGGCTATATTTTAAATAAATTACTTACAAGGGGCCTGTCAAAAATGATCAAATTTAACGGGTCCAGCCACGTAAATTTACTGTGTATATATAAATTTACATGTATTACTTGGGCAATAAACCAGTTTGAATTTGAATTTGAATTTGAATTTGAATTCTATCAAAATTTACTTATCTATACTGTTGACCTTAAATTACACAGAATAAGTATCAAGCAAGATTTAATTACTGGACCTTAATAAATCAATTGTCTCCGATACACCAGAATATCTGAGAGAGAATGGAAGCTCTTTTCCACAGTTTATAAAACACCTGACCCGCCTAACGCGATACATGATAATTCGCTCAACCCGACTGCATCATAGAAAACTTCTTCAACAGGGGAAACTCCCATAAACCACGGTCTCACAAGGACTCGTAGTGATACCCAGTTACACGTAATACACTGTTTACTCCAACTCTAAAGAAATCATCCCTATTTTTCCTGGGTTACACCACATAACATATCTAGGAAAAATATACATAATCCAAGAATAACACAGAATGCAATCTCAGCGCACCCGGCGCACCACATGGCAAGGCTTCACACACACTCCGCCTCACTTGCACTTATAACCAATATATTACATTTTATAAATAATAAGCTTACTAAGTGGACCAACCGATTTTGACTGTACTGTGCACTGGAAATAGACTAAATGAAAATTAGTGTAAAGGGCTTTCGGGCACTGGTCGTTGCGACTCTCGATACTATAGCCGGCGCTGACTCCATGACCCAACGTCACTTGACGATTCAATCTGGAACGAACGTCCACACACCACGATGTCTTACTGGAGAGTCATAGGGTTTTGATAATATGATCAGATATCTTACGTTAAATATGGTCATAACGACAACTAATTATGATGACGTATAAAGGAGAAATACTGTGAAAACTCGTACAATACCTGGAACGAACGTCCACACACCGATGTCTTACTGGAGAGTGACGAATCGTGGGCACAAAGTGGCCGCTCCCGCTAACACCCACTCCATTTTTGCTACCCCGTCTCTGACTTCAAACAATTACGTTACAGTCCATGATATCATCGCACAAGAATTTGCAACAACAAAAAAAACGTAAGCATTACTCTATTTACAAAAATATGACTTATGATGATTTAAATTTTGTGGCAATGACATAGATCTAACAATTTAACATGCGATGCCTGAAATTACGGTTTGATACAATTTCTCTTTGTTCTGCCAGCCGCACTAATCAACAACTGAGGTCTGTGCCAAATAAATTAATTTTCGCGGTCATCTATGACAATAATCAATAGTCTGGCTTTACTTAAGTTTTTAGACAGCGTTATTTAGTAGAACAATACCGCAAACACCAACCCAAGTACAAAATTCTGAATTCTAGGTGTAAATATGACTCTTCGCCAATATAAGTTCCAAATTAACTTTCTGTGCCACTCTATCGAAATCAGATGCTCCTGTGCCCGTCTCCTTGACCAGTTGCTTCTACTAAAATCAAGCCCAAACTATGAATTACAAAGTCCACTTCACACTTTACAACATCTTAACACGGTCCAGAATACACACTTATCACGTACATAACCTAATGTAAATTACATACATCATATACTTACACTATACTTATACTAACTTAAATTACTCTTATACTACTTATATTATATGCAAGAAAAATGGCATTACAATTGTTCCCTGGGACATCTACCCATAAAACTTGGCCCAAATCTCTCTTTTAGTTTTTGAGTAATCCTGCTAACAGACAATGAAACTAACAAACAGGGGTGAAAACATACTCTCCTTGTCAGAGAGAATAAGCAGTAACAAGGTAACAGTAACTCAGACACTGGACGTGAACTTGGCTTAGGTGAATCGACAGTGAAGAAGATTATTAAGAACAAAAAGCAGAATTTTTGAACAGTCAAAACTTATGGATCCCAGCAAGTGGATGGGCGCAGTAAGGTTGCTAATCCCGCAGTTAAACAAATGGAGTGCAACCTAGCACACTACATTCACAGTTCTATTATCTTTCTTTGAGCAAAATTCTTAAAACGACAGTCAACAATGAGGAAGTACTGTAACTGACAAAGATAAGGTAAGGTGTTGACCATATACATTTATTTTCGTTGATTTAATGGTTTCTAATATGCGAAATTTCCAATATGCAGCCCATTTTGTCATTCTTGCATATTGGGAGACCCCACTGTATCTGAAAAGATGTCTGTGTACTATAGGTGGTGACTCGCCTACTGTATTTCGAATGCTGCTTTAAATATGTAGGAAACATTCCTGGTTGTTAAGCTGCATTTTGGTGTTTAACACGTTCGTTAAGACTTTTCATTTTGGAATTATAACTGAGAAAGAAGGAGAGAGAGGAAAGAAGACCAAAACACATATTTTTGCAACCTGATTCAGCTACTCCTTGGAAGGTTTGCCAGACGTTGCGAGTAACTTTAAACTTCAGCAATGAATGTCTTCTAGTTCACGTGCATAAAGTTGGGCTTTGCAAGTGTTCTAGTGGGCGTGCCCCTATGCCTTCAATACATCCGTCAAAAAAAAAAAAAGTATACTTAGGCATGGGGTCAACAGATCCGAGGCTTTTGGGGCATTGTTACTGGACCTGAGTCTGTGCGGTTGGTATCCCTACATGCTCAGCCTGTAGGTATAATGAGTTTATCCATTCTCAAAGAATGTGAATACAAGGAGGCTGCATATAACATATTAGGAGACAGAGGGATGATGTCACAACTGTGAAAGGTCGGGTTGCATCCACGCCATGATGACTGAATGCTGTGTCTGGGGCAGGAGGAGCTTAACCCCTACACCGCGGGATTGTCGGAGGCTCGCAGGGCCTTTCCCGAGGGGATATTCGCGCTCCGATTGACTTTTTTAAAATATTTGCCAAAAATCAGTTATTAGTCCTAGAATATTATAATTATACATGCATATGGCACATACCTTCAGCTTTCTCCTGAGATGTTTTTTTTAGCACTCGTCAACTACCGTAGGACTTGTGGAGACTTCTGAAGTTGGATAACTAAAGGGGGTATCACACGGTACCTGAAATCATGGTTTGCCAATGGAACGCGTCCCTGGTTTGCTGGAACCAGGCACAAACCCTATCACACACGTTCCTCGAACGCCGCCGACGGTCGGCAAAAATGTAAACCAAACACACCACACCGTAGGTTTTCTTGTGAAACATGGGATCCTTGTGATCCCAAAGACATGGGAATGGCTTGATTTTTTCAATGAGGGCATTTTCAGCAGCTCTTGTCCATAATATCTGCCCAGATGCCATCGTATACCCAGTGTTGAACGAACGGCGACATACAACACTCCTCCCAGCGTGGACTGTTAACTTGTATCCGCGCTCCCCAATAAAAACAACTGAATTATCGACATCGTTATTTCATCCCTGCACGATATAAAAGGTTATTTAAGCTTTCATAATTAATAATATATATAATGGAAAGTAATAGGCACTCTAGGAGGGAATTATAACTTAAAAAAAGTTTTGTCCCTGATTCCGTGGGCACGGAATGGGTCTAGATGGAAAGGGGTTTTGCCGACGGAATCCTCGGCGGCTACCACGGTTTCGTGGGCGGTTACCACGATTTCGTCGGCAAACCATGATTTCAGGTACCGTGTGATACCCCCCTTATCCACTTTGCACTTCCCTACATCCCCTAATCTGAATACCACTGCCAGATATTATCACTAGAAACAATATCCAATGATTTCCAAGTAGTTTGGAAACCATACTAAAAAAAAAAAAAACAAAACACTGAAAGCAATGTAAAATACGAGCGCGTACGAGCGAACCTCCCACTCGCCCTAATTCGCCGCTGGTATTCTGTCATTTCTTGCTCATATACACACTCACACTATTATTTCTAGTACTTTATTACACTTATATATATATATCTACAGTCCTTTACCGCTTCCCACACGATGTTTAGTAGGGGTAGAGGTCACAGAGCCTTT
>JAGKTI010003047.1:24080-38875 GCA_018397915.1 Birgus latro | reverse complement strand
TCGAATCCTCGCTGGGGCAGGGAACAGTTTAAGGATTTAAATTGCATGAAAGCAGACTTTACTGATCTACCAGACGACTCACCGACATGTAAAAATACCCCCGATAATACCAAAAGACCAGTCCTGTACGAGACTGCCCTAG
Organism: Birgus latro; assembly: GCA_018397915.1. Taxonomy (NCBI): domain Eukaryota; kingdom Metazoa; phylum Arthropoda; class Malacostraca; order Decapoda; family Coenobitidae; genus Birgus; species Birgus latro. The sequence continues at coordinate 38,733 of JAGKTI010003047.1, read as the reverse complement.
CATATATTCAATATGGCCGGTGGGTGTTAGTGCCGAAGTGGTGACATGTGGAGGTGTATGGACGTAGAAGGATTGCTGGACCTTGATAACAGGCTATGAAGCCTAAGCCCAGAGTCGGAAGCCTAAGCATGCGTCGTCCACGGTCACCAAATGGCGGCTTTCCATGCTGCTCGATCTCTGGCAGCTTCCCTACTCAGTCCCTTATCACTGAAGTCACACTCAATGACCTCATTCTAGGTCTTTTTCGGTCTGCCTCTCGAAACCCTACCCCAACTTCTCACTTTCTGCACCCAATTCTCATCCCCCATCCTCTGCATATGCCCAGACCACCTCAATCTAGTTTCCCTCATCACAGCACCAATACACTTCAGTCCCATCCTACCTCTCAACTCCTCCACCGTAAACCTAACCCTCCCAGGCCTCGCACTCAACGACGCACTGCACATTCATCAAATCAGTGTCATTCCTGTACGTTTTAGCCTGCGAATATCCTCCTCCTTTACTGCCCAGGTCTCACTACTGTACAGCATCACTCTCCTAACGCATGCCGCATGCCGTTTATCCCTGTGAATATCCTCCTCCTTTACTGCCCAGGTCTCAATACTGTACAGCATCACATTCCTAACACGTGCCGTATAAGATCCCTTAGCACGGAGGGAGAGCCTGAGCTTAGGCTTGATATTTTGTGTCTGACTGAATCGTGGTTGTATATATCTGCATTGATAATTTTCGTATCGCTTTGCCTAACATACCTTCTATGAGTACATCAAGTGTTCCCAGGTCTGTTGCAGACCATCCGGGTGGTAGTGTAACACTCATCTGCTTCCTAGTATTTACGGATGTTTATTACACAAAACATGACTTTGACCCATTATTTTTGAAATCTGGAAGTTTAATCAGTCTTCACCAACAAACCCTTAGAGCTGCAACTCTATCAACTAGGCCGCTTAGGTACTGATCGAGGATTCATGGAGGGTCTGGTCAGTTTCTGGAATCAATTTCTTTTAAACCTTTAGTACTGCTTGTCTGTGATTTCAGTAACTGGACTGACAACCCAGAATTGCCACATTTCTTCTAAACTCATTTAATTCACTGATAAGATTTTTTTTTTTTTTTTACATCTAGAGACATCCCGATTTCAGTCATGTTACGGGACACATTCTTGATTTTATTTTATCCCCAATTTGCTGCTGTCTTATAATTATGGAATGTGAAAGATGATTATAAGACAGCAGCAAACTGGGGATAAAATAAAATCTCAGTGTTAGGAGAGGCAACAGCTCCCTGAACTTCTTCCAACCACTCCTCACTCTGGCCACAGAGCCAGTTCCCCCACCACCAGCACATAACATGTCTCCCAAATAACAAAACTCTTCCACACACTCAAGAGACTTACCGCAAGATCAGTCCTTTCATGCCTGACGGTCTCCACATGCTCTCCCCAACACACCGCACATATGAAATCAGCATTATCTTGCAGTCTATCTCTAATATCACTATATCTCTTATGCTCCCACTTATCACAAACACCGTGCAAGATGGGATTATTTCCCACACCCATGTGGCAAATCACACATGGCCACTCTCCCTCTTCTTTGACAGTACTGGCACCAACCCTAGATACCATCACTTTTGTTTTATCTGCCGCTAACTCAAACTTTCTTCACAACCAAGCATCCAAACTATTAAAACATTCTAATGATAATAGAGTATTCTAGTTAACTCTCAGTTATAATAACTTTAAAAAGTCATCACCCCTTCCCCCACTAAAATCTGATGGTAACACAATAAATGACCCGCATGGTAAAGCAAACATCCTTGCCGGTACATTTGCCAGAAATTCTACCTTAGAGGAAGTCAGCCAGAACGTCCCTGTACTAGAACTTCTCTCTCTAGAAATAGCTCCACTTAAGATACAGACTAAATACGTAAAATCCATTCCAGATAATTTACCAATCAACAAAGCTCAAGGTCCAGATGAAATTCCCCTGATTGCTTTGAAAAAGTAGTTCCCAGAACTTGCAGCTGTACTAGCTAAATTATTCAGACTATGCATACACACTTTTTCATTCCCTAATTCTTGGAAAGAAGCATTTATTCATCCAATTCCAAAGACAATAAGTTCCTCTGACCCCTCTGATTACAGACCAATAGTTATCAAATCTTCTCTTGGTAAAGTATTTGAGTCTGTAATTAATAAGAACATTGTTAAACATCTTGAATCCAACAACTTAATCAGTGATAGATAGTATGGTTTTTAACCACGAAAGAGCAGCTGTTGATACACTCAGTCTCCTGATTCATACCATCCATCATCAACTGACCAATATGAAGAAACTCATGCAGTAGCCCTTGATATTTCTAAAGCTTCCAACAAAGCATGGCACATACCCTGCTATCCAAATTCAAGGTCCAGTTGCAACTCCCTTGCTATGGCCTATCATCTTTTGTTTCTGTGATTTCCTCATATCTTAGCAACAAAAAAATTAAAGTAAATGATGCATACAGTATTTCAATTTCCACTCGATTAATGCCGGCATGCCACAAGGATCAGTTCTGGCTCCAACCCTATTCCTAATTCATATTAATGATCCCTTATTTGTCTCCAATATTCCCATTCACCCATATGCTAATGAATCAATACTTAACAGTTCATTCGTATTTAAACACCCATTCAAAAAGTTTATCTCAGTACAGCAATCTCTATAAATCAAGACTTATCTAAGATCACGGAATGGGGACAAAACAACGTTGTATCATTTAACAGCAAGAAAATCAAATGTATACAATTTACTAACAGACAGATATTGCCTGATTCTAATATTACCTTCAATGCTACTAATATTCCTATCTCGAAAAGTACTGAAATTCTCGCTGTTTCACTTAACAATGCCCTCTGCTGGATCTCTCATGTTAAATCACTTACTAAAACCGCTTCAAAGAATCCTGGATTATTGTACAGAGTCAGTAACTTCTTCAATGATGAGCAGTTAGCTATAATTTACAAGAGTCGTGTGCACTTTCAGCTGGAATATTGCTCACCCCTTTGGAATGGATGTGGAGAGGTTGCACTAAAATAACTGGACAAAATTCAGAACAAAGCTGTTAGAAACATTAATAACCCTACTATTACAAATGAACTGCCTCTCCTACAGGTAAGAAGGAATGTTGCCTCCCTTGCATTAGTTTACTGATACTTTTATTGTAAATGCTAAGACAAAGTTGCATCCATTGTGCCATCTGCATCCTGTCGGTCGTCCTGTTCTCATTAGCAGCATCAATCAAAGGCCAAGGGCCAAACACTGGATCTGCTGGCTCCAAACCTTCCCTGTTCCAGTCAAACTCCTCATTCAACAACCGATTGTAATGCTTTCTCCAGGCATCGTTAATATCCCCACTGTTCACCCCTGTTTTCCCTCTACATTTGATTTACCACCTTAAATAACATACTTCCTTTCCTCATTATTTAGGTTATCAAGTAAAAGTCTCTGAGACTTAGACTTTGCCCTGTAAATCTCTTCTTTAGCCCTACACGTAGCAGCCAAGAATTTCTCTTTGTTACCACTCCTTTTCCATTCCCGGAAAAGCCTTATTTTCTCTTTAATTGCAGCTTCCACCACCAAGTTACGACATGTCTTGGGGGCTCCTTGTCCATCCACACATTGAATCAGCAACTCTCAGGAGACAGTTCTTGAGAACTCTGTAATGTTCATTAACACTTCTGTCAGTGTCTCCCTGTTCAGCCACCACTCTACTCATCTCGCCATAGAAGGCATCCCTTACTGCTTGGTTTTTCAACATCCATATTTTCCTCCTATGTGCAAAGGTCCTCTTTTTCATCACCTGCTCCTTAAGCACCATGTCACATATTAGTAACTTGTGTTGCTGCACACACTCCTCACTCTCTATAACTTTAACATCCTTCACAAACCTCCTATCAGCCCTTCTGACCAGGAAATAGTCTATCTGGCTACTGTTTCCCTAGACTCGTATGTAATCAACCTACTGTCTCGTTTCCTAGAATGTGTGTTGCACACAATCATGCTCATTGCCTTTCCAAACTTGAGTATCCTCTCCCCTTCCTCATTCCTTGTACCAAATGCACATCCCCCATGTACCCCTTCATATCCTTGAGCTTCTTCACCTACATGACCATCTAAGTCCCCTTCCTACAATCTCATTATCCCTCACACCACTTACTACACGATTTAAGTCATCCCAGAATCTACCCTTCTCTAAATCATCCAATCCAGCTTGCGAAGCATACACCGATGTAAATGAAAATGTGACCCCACTGAACAAAATTTTCACTACTATCATCCTTTCACTCACTCTCAATACGTTCATGACATCCTTTCACTCACTTTCAATACGTTCATGACATATTTCAAACATTTTTCCTAACCAACAGATCCACACCACCATATCCATCTGCCCTACCCTGCCAAAATATCTTGCATCGACAATCCCTCCCGGGAATCATTCTGGCTGATCCTCCCCTGTAACTAACCTCCTTCACACATCCAACATCCACCCACCGCCTACACAACGACCCAACCAGTTCCCCCGCTCTACCCCTCAAACTACCCACATTCCATGATGCCGCTCTGATCCTCTTGGGTGATATAGTTTCCTCAGGCTTGCTTCGATTTTTCTCCTTTTTTGTCATATTCAGTAAAAAAAAAAGGGGAAACACAGACCACAAGCTAAACCCACCTTCACAGTCCCAAGTGCAGGCATGGGACCTGGGACCCATAGCCCACCAGCTGTGACCAGTGGCTGTGGCAGTGGCCTCGGGGCACCCTGCCAGGACAGCAACAGGAACACCTTCCAAGCGCGCTTTGGGACTGTAACTGCCCTGCCATTATACACCCACAGATAGGGCAGCCTCCAGGGGCGTTGCTCCCCAGTTTGGGCCCCTTCCTGCTGGGCGGAAGTGGCAGCCTTGGAATGGCAATGACCTGTACCCTCTAGCACAGATCCGAGCCGCATCCCATCCAGGCTCCCAAAACTATGCTGGTGGAGCCCGTGTCACACCTCCCCTCAATGGGTCCGCCACTAGGTAACGGGGGCAAAGTTTTCTAGCTGCATGCCCTTGCTGGTGTCAATCCCTGTGACATAGTGGGGTACTTCGTGTGATATGTAAAGCACATGTAGGATAGACTATGAGATAGTTAGAGGAAAGTGTTTGGGAAAGTATGCTGATCTACTCTCCACGTTAGTGTCACAATGAAAAGGTCAGCAAAAGAAGATGGTAAGATACTCTGGTAGCTAGTGAAACAGAAGCTCCAGCTCTCCCCATCACCAGCATTCACATTCCCCTTGGGACTGGAGTACCACCCTGATCGGCTGGTGTTACAGCCTACTCCATTAATATCTATCTATCTACTCATATATATACATATATGTGTATAAATATATATATATATATATATATATATATATATACTATATATGTATAATATATATTTGTGTGTGTGTATGTGTGTCTTGTCGTGGTGGGGGGTTTGCATACCCCGTAAATCTTGTGAGCCATACTAGCAGGGGGGAAATCCCATGGTCTCAGCAGCAGGACAGGGTTACCTGTGCTGGAGGGGCCATCAGTGAGGGGTCAGACTGTGTTGCCAGGCCCACTGCTTCATGGATTACCTTTGGATGGGTTAAGGCTACGGGGGCAAACCCCAAACGAAAAATCCGTGAGTGGAGTCCCACGGAAGGCAGGACTCGCAGACACATCTCCCGACAGACACCTGCAATCCTGATCAGTAAATGCTCATCTTGAATCTTTATGCCACCAGCACGGGCTAAGAAGGGTCAAGTCATGTGGTGGTAAGGACTGAAGACACTCACCATCACACCAGATCCAGTCATTGCACAAGCCCACTTCTATACTTGCCTCCCATTTCATCCTTTCCCCCAGATAAAAAGGCCGGTGACAACAGGAAAGGGTGACAGATCATGGATGTGGCTGGAAGTTGCTAGCTCGAGTCCTGCACTTAGGCGGCACTGGACCAGTGGTCGCTGGCATGATGGCATAGGAGCAGGTCTGGTCCTCGGCAGCATCCAGAGTGACTAAGCAGCCGGAAATGGATGCCCAACTACTTGCACCTGATGGGAAGGGATTTAGAAAAGGTAACCTAAACATACGGTGTTCCTCACCACCTGGGCAGATAACCGTGTCTATCAGGGCATCCTACACTGTGGTCGAAAAGTCAAAAGAATCCCTCCGACTCTTGCTACCTGGAATACACGAACCTTGCTTAATATTGACCAAGACATATGACTACGTTGTAGGACTGCCCTTATTGTCCATGAACTAAAAAGATATAAAATTAACACTGCTGCCTGGTCTGAGACTCGCCTCCCATTTTTGGTCTGGGACTGGGTGTGTATAAAATAGCAAAAATGCCTGGTATGGTACTGGTTAAAGGATGCAGCTACTTGTATCACTGTCTGCTGCACTGTTACAGACAAGCTTTCACTATGCTCACCACCTGACCCAAACAACAATGCAACAAACCTAGATGCAGAGCAGCTAAACATTAAGATACTGCTTCAAAGCACTGCAGAAGAAACCCTAGACTTCTCCACTCACTACCATAAAGACTGGTTTGATGAAAATAATAAGGGCATACATGACCTTCTTGCAATGAGGAATAGAGCATATAACTAGCTGGCTCACTGTAGCTCCTCAACCCTTAGGGTGCAGTCACACTTGCTTTGAGCATGTGCTCGACAAGAGGAAACGTGGCTCAGGGGCCCTTGTAACGTTCAGGGTTGGATACTGCAGGAGTCCTAACCCTGTGTTTTGTTTCATCTTGCCAATCACATGTTTCGTGCAACTGTGGCTGCACCCAAAAAACTGGATTTCAGTATCTCAGAAGTGAAACTCAGAGAAAACTACATGACAAAGGTAACAAATGGTGGACTGAGCAAGCAAAAGGACTGCAACAACGCTGGTATTAATGACCAATGGGTTCTGCAGGTCCATAAATGCCATCTATGGGCCATCAAAACAAAACACAGCCTCTATTCAGTCACCCAAAGATCTCCTGAATGACAAACAAGGAATCCTAGGAAGATGGGTACAGTCAGACATCTACTTACGAAGTATCGACTTATGAAAAATCCGCAGATACGAAAGAAACAGTTTTCAGGGGTAAAAAAAGTAAAAAAAAATAATAATAATAATATTAATTTACCGATTCAAACCGTTCGCCACGAACAAGTCTGTGGTCCAAAACAGATGCCGACTGTGCGCTCCCGCCTTCCTCCTGCTTGGAATCCCAGAGCTTTGTTGTTATCAACACAAGTAACATCAGCTGCAATTTTTGTCATTTGGACTTGATCATTTCCCCCCAAATGTCTCAGAAACGGAAAAGTAGTGAAAGTGGTGATGGTAGCAGGAGAAAACAGCATGCAATTACAATGGAAACCAAAGTGGACATAGTTACGAGAGGAGAGAGGATGAGTGATGTGGCAGGTGTGTTGAAACTGAATCCCTCAACTGTAGGAACAATTTTAAAGGACAAGGAACTTTTCTTATGCAGTACTGTACAGAATACATAAATATATCAGCCATGCTTGTTTATATTAACCATACATGCATGAAAATAAAGGTTACTAAGATTGATAGAAGTTTAAGGGAAAAAATGACTTAAAAAAAACGACTTATGAAAGACCAGGAACTAATTATTTTCGTAAGCTGAGGACTCCCTGTACAACATTTCAATACTTTACTGAATCAAAGAAACCCATTGAAGCATAATATCCTTGATAACATCCCAAATGTTCCTCAAGTGGCAGATTTTGATGTCCCACCTCCACTTGCAGAAACTGTTCAGGTCATCTGATCTCTAACAAATAACAATAGTCTTGGCCCTCAAGCCATACCATCTGAACTAATCAAAGAGGGTGTCCAGTTACTCCACCAGCTCCTCCATGATCTCATGCTGACTGTCTGGAACCAAGAACGAATTTCATCTGAATGGCATACTTCTGATATTGTAACCATCAACAAGAAGAAAGGGAACCATTCAAAATGTGACAGCAGCAGAGGTATTTCCCTCCTTGTGAATGTTAGCAAAGTACTAGCCAAGATAATGTTAGTCAGACTGACAGAACATCTTGAGTCAACACCTCCTGAAACATAACATGGAATTCGGAAGATCATATAAGTACAACTCTGAAGAAATGCAACCAATACCTGCAGTGAAAGAGAAAACCACAGTCAGTGGAGGCACAGCCTAAAAAGAGTTTTCCTACCAAACACAACTTGATATGTCAACTGTGTAGCAAAGTTTGTGGAACCAGGACTGGTCTGCACAGTCGCACATGCTGGCACCACAGACATTAAGAAATACACCATATGTGTGGGTGTAGCAGGCTTCGTCTTCTGTAGCAGAAGGACAGCTTTAATGTAATAAGTAAAATATTGTTACCTCCCCACCCCACACTGCCACAGGCTCCAACAGCAGTAGGCCAGTATTGGAAGGACGTTGCCCAGTGAATTGTTCTTCCTATGGTCAGCCTTTCGGTGTACAGCACACAAGAGCAGCTGAGGCGAAGATAAACACTGGCCTCTTAGGTTCACTGTCCTTTTATTTCCAAATAATTACACTTAATGCTTGCCAACGTCACTTCATTATTTTAACAAACACCGAAGATACACAAACTTCACCAACTGCACCGACACTTAATGCTTGCCAACAACACTTCACTATTTTCACAAGTACCGATGATATACAAACTTCACTGACTGCACTACACTGAAACTGAACTGAAAACCGACTGAGCTGCTGTAGTCTCTTCTCCATCCTTATATAAGCTTGCATTGTTCAAGAATGATCTACATTCTACGAGAACAACAGTTACCAACTCGGACATATCTAAAACATGCCAGAGCTTTCTTACATTACATAACACTGTAAATTATTTAGCATACAAACAAATTAAATTACATAGTTTAACAAGCAATCACATCAATAAAACATTATTGAGAAAAAGAGCATAAAAAGTAATGTACATCTTAGGAAATAACTACGCCCACAATAGCAGGCTAACTGGCAACTCTGACTCGTAACGGAATTACGGTACAACAAACATCAAGAAACAGTGAGAAACTTCTGGACTACCTAATTACCAAATCCCGCTTCTCAACACTATCCCTTCCCACGTCCTTTGTTGTCCCGACAAAACTACACAATATGTGCAAACATAATCCTTAATCCTAATAAAACATCTAACTATACACAAAATAATTCTTCAACTTATCAGGTCTTCTTCTATGCCACTTCCGATGACATCCTTGCTCCTCCACAGAATCCACTCCTCCTGGAAGGTCTTGGTCCACTTCCTGATTCACGTCTTTTTGGAGGAAACTGTCACCATCCTCTTGCACTTCAGCTCCTTGGTCCTCCTCAACATCCTCGGCTGCAGGAGAGCAAGATTCCTTGGAGAAGTCCCAGCTGTACTGCCCTGGCCCATGGTACTGCCACAGACAGTTCACGTGTACCATCTTTGGGCGAGACTTCCTGCCTCCCTGAATCTGATATGTTACATCTGATAGGCAGTCCAACACAGTGTAAGGCCCATCCCATGGGCTCTGCAGCCTCGGCAACTGTCCCTTCCTCCACTGAGGATTGTATAACCAAACTTGGTCACCACCCTTGAAGCTCACCTCACTTGCCTTGGCATCATACTCTTCATCACCTCTCCTGAAAACTTAAGGCCTCCTTGCACCTGATGAAGTACCTCAGTCAGCCTTTCCTGAAAATGCTTTGCATATCTGGAGGTGTCTGTAGGCAGCTGTTCACCATGTGGTCTTCCTATTAACAAGTCAACGGGTAAGCGTAACTCATGGCCCAAAATCAGTTTTGCAGTGGGTGTAGCTGGTAGACTCATGGGATGGAGACCAATATGCCATCAACAACACAGGTAATTTCTGGTCCCATTCTGTTTGTCCCTCTATGCAGTACCTGACCAGTTCTTGTCCCAGGGTCCAGTTGGATTTCTCCACCATCCCATATGACTGTGGCCTTAGTGGGGTTGTCCTGGTCTTCTTGAACCCCAATAACTTGCAGCACTCATAGAACACAACAGACTCGTTTCTACCCTGCTCTGAATGTAGCTCTTGTGGCATCCCAAAACGACAGAAGAACTGATCACCCAACAAATGAGCAACTGTCACGGCCTCTTGATCAGGGATGGCATAAGCTTCTGGCTTCATTGTCAAGTAGACCATGGTGACACATATATACTGGTTTCCTCTTTCAGTGAGTGGCAGAGGCCCAGCAATGTCCACCGTGACTCTTTCCATCGGTGCATCCAGATGGTACAGCTAGAGAGGGGTGCAACCATGTTTCTTTGGTCTCTTCTTGGCACAACATACAACACAGGCCTGACACCACTCTTCAACATCTTGACGCATGCCAATCCAGTAGAACCTCTGTTGCAGCTGGCTTAGTTTTCTTCACTCCCAGGTGCCCACTAGTGATCTGGTTATGAGACCCATCCAAGAACCCAGACTTCATTTTCATTGGAACCACCAGTTGCCAATACTTGCTGAGGCCATTGGGTATCTCCCACTGACGCTCCAGTAGTCTGTTGTTCAAACAAAGAAGGTCCCACTGACTCCAGTAGCTCTTGGTGACAGGGCTTAACCTGGAAACTTCCCCAAGATGGTTGCATTGTATTCCGTTGTAGCCACTCTAGCGCTGGTTGTAAATCTGTATCCTCCATCTGCATCCTCTTCAGGTCTTCTTTATCTGATCCTGGCCCTGTCACTGCAATAGGGCTGCATTTCTTGCCAAAATTCCCATTCCTACTACAGGAGTAGACTGTAGCATCAGTGGAGCAGGGCAGTACTCCCAAGGTGGATGGAGGGCTGATGACAGGGAGAGCTGGAGCTCCCGTTTCATCAGCCCTCAGGACTTGTTCCTGACCATACCCCTTTGCTTAACTTTTTCAGTGTCTCAGTAACACAGAGAGTAGACCAGCATGCTCTCCAATACAACTGTCAACACCAAACTACATGCACACTACACACTACACTTCCTTTTCAAAATTTGTAAAAAGAAAATGGCACACATAAATCATGCCTCGGAGTCCCCAGGGGGGGGGGACCATAAATGCCCCCACCATCCGCCCCTCTCCCGGTGATGACACAGAGCTGTCTGGAACCACTGTCTGACTCATTCTATCTTCATTTCTGTAACATTCACGGCCTTTTCTCTAACATTCGCTCCGTTGAACACCACCTCTTCTCCTCTAATCCTCACCTTCTCTTTCTGAGACTCAGCTGTCTGAGGCAACTGACAACAAACCCTTTTCTGTATCCTCCTACTTTCTCTATTCTCATTTCAAAGCCAAAGGTGGCTGTTGCGTATATGTATGCAACGATCTATCTTGCTCTCGTGTTCCTGAACTTGATTCTTCTGAATTCTCTACTCTCTGGCTTCGGCTTTCCTGTCATTCTCTGACTAAATATATCTGTGCTGTCTATTTATCTCCTAATTCTACTGACTATCAAAAATTCTTTCACTATCTTACTTCTACGATGGAACACATTCTATCCATTTCTCCTTTCTCTGAAATCTCCATTCTAGGAGATTTCAATGTACACCACCACCTTTGGCTCTCCTCTCCTTTCACTGATCCACCTGGTGAGCAAGCCTACATCTTTTCTATCCTTAATGACCTTGAGCAGCTTGTACAGCACCCTACCCATATCCCTGACCGCCTTATTACCTTAACCTGTCCTATTGCTCCGGTACGGCCTGTGGACCCTCCAAAGAAACGTCGCCTGTAGCACTTTGGAGCTGCAGATTGGGAGGCCCTCAGGCAGTACTTCTTTGATTTTCCTTGGAATAATTATTGCTTCCATGGCCGGGAGCCATCTGAGTGTGCCTTGCGCATTACGGAGGTTATTCTCTCGGGCATGGAAGCATACATTCCTTTCTCATATCCTCTGACTAATGCAAGAAAGCCTTGGTTCAATCATGCTTGTTCTAATGCTGTCCGCAACAAGGAGAGGGCCTATAAGAGGTACCGGAGCCAACTCACCCCTGAATCACACCTTTTATATATTTCTGCCCGGAATCGTGCTAAGTCTGTTCTTCGCTCTGCTAAAAACAATTTCATCCGTGCTAAATGTTCCCAACTCTCCAACTCGAATTCTTCTTGCTCCTTCTGGCACCTTGCCAAAAACCTTTCTAACAACTTTACCCCATCATCCTTCCCTCCTCTTTTCTACTCTGATGGCTCTGTTTCTTCTACTGATAAAGCAGATCTCTTCGTTCAGACTTTCTTTTCCAATTCCAACTTAGACGATTCCTGTGCTATTCCTCCATCACTTCCCCCCTCTGATTTCCTCTTGACTGACATTAAAATTTCTTCAGCTGATGTATTTTCTACCATCACTGGCCTCAATACTAACAAGGCATATGGGCCTGATGGAGTCCCTCCTATTGTCCTCAAAAACTGTGTTTCTGTGCTTACACCCTGCCTAGGTAAACTCTTTCGCCTTTGTCCATCAACTTGTACCTTTCCTTCTTGCTGGAAGTTTGCTTTCATTCAGCCAGTCCCAAAGAAGGGTGACCATTCCCAACCCTCTAACTATCGTCTAATTGCTTTAACATCCTGTGACTCAAAAGTTTTCAAGTCAATTCTTAACAGAAAAATTTTAAAGCATCTTTCCTGTCACAACCTTCTTTCTGATCATCAGTATGGGTTCTGTCAGCGACACTCCACTGGCGATCTTCTCACCTACCTTTCAGACTCCTGGTCATCCTCCTTTCGGGACTTTGGCGAAAGCTTTGCCATTGCACTTGACATCTCAAAGGCTTTCGATCGAGTCTGGCATAAATCTTTAGTTTCCAAACTGTCCTCTTACGGTTTCTATCCTTCTATCTGTGCCTTCATCTCTAGCTTCCTTTCTGGTCGTTCTATAGCCGCTGTTGTAGACGGCCATCGTTCTTCTCCTAGACCTATCAACAGTGGTGTTCCTCAGGGCTCTGTCCTATCACCAACTCTCTTCCTTTTATTCAACAATGACCTTCTAAGCTGTACATCTAACCCTATCCACTCATATGCTGATGATTCCACCCTTCACCTTTCCATTCGGTTTCCGCAACGTCAGTCTCAGCAGTTACTGCAACAAAAAAGGGATGAGGCTATGGCACACCTAATGTCTGACTTGGCTCGTATCTCTGATTGGGGTAAAACTAAACTTGTTATTTTTAATGCATCAAAAACTCAGTTCTTACACTTATCAACCCGACAAAATCTTCCTCAGGATTACCCACTAATGTTTAATAATGTCCAGTTCTGTCCTGCATCATCCTTGAACATGCTTGGGGTTTCAATCTCTTGGGATTGGTCTTGGAAACAACATATTACATCTCTTGTGAAATCTGCTTCCAAGAAATTAGGTGTGCTAAGCCGATTACGAACTTTCTTTACCCTTGCACAGTTGTTGACCTTGTCTATCTATCTATCTATTGCCAGACGCCTCAATCCCGAACGGGGTGGCCACAAACAAATCGCCTCCATGTCACTCTGTCCCCTGCCATTTCACTACCACGCTCCCAACTCACACCCCCCTCTCTCATATACCTCTCCACTCCATCCCTCCATCTCATCCTCGGCCTCCCCCTCCCTCTCGCCCCCTCCACCTCACTCACATACACTCTCCTCGTCAATCTTTCACTCTCCATCCTCTCCACATGCCCAAACCACCTTAACGTGTTTCTCCTAACGCTTCCCATCACGTCCTCAAGCACACCACAACGCTCCTTCACTTCCTCATTTGTTAGTCTGTCTCTCCATGTGACTCCACATGCTCCTCTCAAATAACTCATTTCCACTGCTCTCACTCTTGACTTCTGTCCTTCCAACAGGGTCCAAGCTTCACTTCCATATGTCAGAGTTGGTATCACAATACTGTCATGTAACAACTTTTTCACTTCCATGCTCACCTCCCTGTTTCTTATCACTGCTTTCAACGAACCAGCAACCTTCCTTCCCTGCTGTACCCTTTCGAGCACTTCACCCTCCAGACTACCATCCTTACTCATCACACTGCCCAAGTACTTAAATTCACTCACATTCTCCATTTCCTTCCCATCCAATCTCACTGTACACTCACTGGCTTCACTTCTCTCGAAGACCATCACTTTACTCTTCCCCACATTCACCTTTAGATTCCGTTTCTTACACACTCTCCCAAACTCATCTACCAAGCCTTGCAGCTCCCCTTCGTCTTCACTCAACAACACAGTATCATCTGCAAACAACAGTACAGGTAGTTTCCAAACACTGCCCTCTCTCACTAGGGCCGCTCCAACATCCACTGCCCGACCTTGTATCTCTTTTATAACCCCATCCATATACAGATTGAACAACCATGGAGACATGACACATCCTTGTTTCAATCCAACCTTCAAATGGAAAGATTCACTCAGTTTGCCATCCACACGCACTGCAGCCTTAGCACCCTCATACATACTCTTCACTGCCTTCAACAACTTCCCATCCACTCCATATATTCTTAATACCTTCCACAAACCTTGTCTATCCACCCTGTCATATGCTTTCTCCAGATCCATGAAGGCTGCATACAACTTCTTGCCCTTCTCTAGAAACTTTTCCACTA
>JAGKTI010003047.1:0-20105 GCA_018397915.1 Birgus latro | reverse complement strand
CACCAACCCCCTCCCAGCACAAATGTCCACTAAAGCACTGCCATTCTCATCCATCTCTGCAGGCACACCCCACTCACCAACCACTCCATCCACCTTCTCATTCCCTACTTTTCCATTCATATCTCCAATCAGAAACACTCTCTCATTCCTTTCAAACTTTTCCAAGCAGGCTTCCACATTTGTCCAAAACTCTTCTCTCACTCTACTTACACGATCTTGCGTTGGCGCATACACGCACACAATTGCCCACATTTGTAGTCCAACTTTCACTCTTACCCACACAATCCTTGACCCAACTGATCCATACTCTCTTACATTCTCCTTCCACCTGTTGCTCACAACAATACACACTCCCTCTTTCGCCCTCTCATTCTCACCCACTCCCGCGCATATACCCCATCCATATTCCCATTCTCTCACACTCTCACCTCGCCATTTAGTTTCAGTTATTCCACATATATCCACTTTCGCACTCTCAAGCACCTGTACAATCTCTCTCTCTTTCACCTCATCATTCATACCCCTCACATTCCAGGTCGCAATCTTAATCTCGTCCTTTGTCCATTCCTTTGTCGTCAACTTTTGGTCAGTCCTGGTCCGAGGCTTCCTGTTTGTATTTTTAGTTAGTTGTTTTTACGGGGTGGGGCACTAACCCACCACCAACCCTTTTAGTCGCCTCTTACGACAAGCAGGGATACTGGGGGAGAATTCTTGAAAACCCCCCTACCCCCAGGGTTTTATTCGCCCGTGTATGGAGTACAACTCTCATGTGTGGGAAGGCTCCCCACATGCAGCTCTTCTCAATAGGTTGGAGTCAAAGGCTTTTCATCTCATTAACTCTCCTCCTCTTACTGATTCCCTTCAGCCTTTGTCTCTTCACCACACTGTTCCATCTTTATCTCTCTTCTATCGCTACTTCAACGGTCGCTGTTCCTCTGAACTGTCTGCTTGCATCCCTCCACCTCTAAACGGGCACGTAGTACCTGTTTAGCAACAAACTCTCATCCCTATTCTGTCCAACTCTCTAATGGAAGAGTTAACCGTTACTCTCAGTCCTTCATTTATGCAACTGGTCAACTCTGGAACTGTCTTCCTCTGTCTGTATTTCCTACTTCCTATGATCTCCAGTCTTTCAAACGCAGTGTGTCCAGGCATCTCGAAATGAACGGATCTTGAATTTGGCTCTCTTTTGTATTGTTTTTGCTTTTTCTTGGAAGGAACAGTATGCAGGCCCATGGCCTTTGGTTCCTTCTTCCTTGCACAAAAAAAAAAAAACACTGCTTGCTGTCTGTTCTTCCATTTTCTTGCACACTACTCATCAAGGTTCTGCTTTTCCTCAGTGGTGGTGCATCTTGGGAGAAACCCACTGGTTGTTGCCTCTCGTCACCAGCCTTCACTAATTTACCCTCATCCTTCTCATTTGGACACTCATAGCTGAAGTGTCCCACCTCACCATGTGTTCAACACCCGTTTGTTGCAATCTGGGATTTCCTTGAACTTCCGTTCTTGCTCCTTCTTCCATTTGTAACAATCCACCTTCTTGTGTTCCAGCTTTTCATAGAACCAGCAACCTCCTCCGTTCTTCTCTTATTCTCTCTTCCACTTGTTGCAATCCACTTTCCGAAGTCTTGGCTTCTTACAGTACCAGCACCTTCTTTCTAAATTTTCCGCTTCACTTATCTGCACCTTTCTTGCCTTGAATCCTGCACTACGACCTGTCTGAAAAGTGGACGTACTGGACCTGACGTAGGACTCAAATTTTAGAGCCCTGGCTAGTGCTTCTTGCGTGCTCCTGGGTTGTACCTGCTTCACTTGCACTTTCAACTCTGCACTATCAAGAGCATCAATGAACTGGTCCCTCAGAAGAATGGCCAACAAGTTACGTGCTGCTCCAGGGTATGCCTTGTATGCCATGCTTTCCAGGTCATGAGCAAGCTGCTGTAAACATTCTCCTCGAGCCTGTACACCTCTGGAATCTTGCTCTGTAAACCTCAGTCTGGTACATGGTTCTCCATCTGCACTCCAGTACTTCTACTAAGGACTGATAACTGTTCCTCTCCTCTACTGATATCTGGCTCAGAATTTCCATTGCAGCACCCTTAAGCTAGTAGCAAGTTGCACTGCCCTCTGCCTATCATCCCAACCATTCTGATCAGCAAGGAACTCAAACTGTGCACGGTAAGCTTCCCAAACTCTGCCATCAAATTCCTGAGATTTCATTTTAATTGGACCCCATTATAGCCATGCACTTCACTGGTTTGGGGACTAAAAACTGGGCATCATAATTAAGTCCAGGACTTAAAACTTCTGCATTCTGATTATTCAACCCTGTAATGCTACCTATGGATGCTTGGGATCCGGCAAGGTCACCATACACTGTCCATTCTTTTCATATGCTCTCTGTACACTAATCTGACGCTCAGAAGTGCAACATTTCTCTACAGCCTCAAGTTTCTCACAAATTATCTTTACATGGACGATTGCATGCTTTAACTGGTTATCTACATGCTGTCTGGACTCTGTCACTATTTCCTCACTAACTGACTTCAACTGGTCGTCTACATGCTGTTTGCACTCCGTCACATTATTGCCTACCTCATACTTCTGCTGTCGTTGCTCAGCATGTACTTCCTCCTTCAATTGTTCCTGTTCCTTCTTCATGTCCATCATGAAAGCATCTAGCTGTCCTTGCATCCTCAGTTGTAGTTCCCTCTGTTGCTCTCGTAATGCCTCTTGAAGCTGTTCCGTCTGTGCTGGCAATTGTTCTTTGATTTCTTCATTTTGTGCCTGTAATTGTCCTTTGAGTTCTTTCTGTCCTTCATTCTGTGCTTGTAGTTGTACACTTCGTGCTTATAATTGTTCTTTGAGTTCTTTCTGTTCTCCGTTCAGTGCCTGTAATTGTGCTTGTAATAGCTTCATTATTACACCCTGTGATGCTTCCTCCTGCCTAGCTGGGCCTCTTGACCTTCTACCTCCATGTCGAAGGTTAGACTAACTGCAGCCCTTAACCCGAGGTGTCCTGTCGACATATGGGTACGTCGCAACGTTTTGTCACAGCTAGACCCATCGACTTACCCGTATGTTACACAATTGCAAGGTCAGTCATTTGCACAATTTCCAAGTTTCGTGGGTGATTTTTGGTACGCATGTGTCGGAGACCTTCCTCTATTTGCTCTCAACTGGGGATACTGCCTGGCCCCACCTGACTCCCCTCCCCTCCCCCCCACGCTCGGCAATTCACATGTTAGCAGTGACCTGGCCTGTAAAGACATCTCGCGCCACAGTCTCTCCATTGATGAAATTCATGGTGAAAGTGATTCCTGAGGTGGAGGACAAAGAAATAAAGAAGTTAGAGCAAGAAACAAAAGTGATGAAGCGGTAATGTCGTAAAGGAAGGTGCCATATGTGGATGTGTTTGGTGACTGAACAATGATTCTATTACCTATATAATTATGTGAAAACCAATATAGTCTTGTACTACACATAAATTCATACCAAATAAATAAATAGATATGTAATTCAAAGTGGCCTGAATTAGTTTACCCTCCCATAGTTCATTTTCTTTGAGGCAAGATACCCTGAGTGAGAATGAAAGGTAAGGCTGACTCATTACCTGTAGCACCATTTATAGGCTTAGGAGTGCGATTTCTCTATGAATTCTTGATGTTCCTCACCAAAAGCAAAGGTTTGAGCCCCCCCACCCCCCAAAAAAAACGAAATTGCTCGGGACTCAGGGGTATCAGAGGTAGGAAATTGGTCGGGATGTGACGGGTTAATAATCCACACTCTTGACACAACTGTTACATCCCCACCCCACACCGCCGCAGGCTCCAACAGCAGTAGTACAGTATAGGAAGGACGTTGCCCAGTGAACTGCTTTTCCTATGGTCAGCCTTTCAGTGCACAGTATACAAGATCAGGTGAGGCAAAGATAAACACTGGCCTCTTAACCCCTTAACCGCGGGGTTGTCGGAGGCATGCCGTGCCCGTCCCACGGGGCAAATCTGCGCTCCGAATGACTTTTTAAAAATATTTGCCAAAAATCAGTTATTAGTCCTAGAATACTGCAATTACATATGCATAAGGCACATACCTTCAGCTTTCTCCTGGGGTGTTTTTTTTACCACTCGTCGACTACCATAGGACTTGTGGAGACTTCTGAAGTTGGGTAACTAAGTCTCCACTTTACACTTCCCGACATCCCGTAATATGAATACCACTGCCTGATATTATCACTAGAAACACTATTCAATGATTTCCAAGTAGTTTGGAATCCATACTAAAAAAAAAAAAATTCTGTGAAAGCAATGTAAAATACGAGCATGTACAAGCCTCCCACTCGCGCTAATTTGCCGCTCATATTCTGTCATTTCTTATTCATATACACACTCACACTTTATTATTTCTAGTACTTTATTACACTTATATATATCTACAGTCCTTTACCGCTTCCCACACGATGTTTAGTAGGGGTAGAGGTCACAGAGCCTTTTATAATTGGTGCAAAACCGGCAGAAATGGAGGGCGCAACTGCAACTTGATTCCACCTTGAAGGACGACAGTGAACTGAATGTATGTACCTCAGTAGCCAAGAATTGAAAATGTCAGCTGCTAATGTATATGCTACGAAATAAGTCGTAGGAAATCTAGACAATACATAATAAATTAGGTAGTTCCAGGTGAATATATGTATCACTCAGCCTTCTCTCTTCCTTTCTTATATACATTTATATTACGAGAATAGTCATACGGCATATTTCACGGGGGGAAAAGCAGGGGAAGTTAGCGAATGAGTGAAGGTTGGATGTTGCCAAATGATAATTAGCCAATTCCAGGTGTATGAAACTAATAGTAACTATATAGAAATATATGATTCTATATATTATTTTGTATAAGAATAGGGCACAGGGCTCATTTCAATTGATGAAATCAGTGGAAAAATCCGGAGAAGATTTGCGTAGCGCAGAGCGGCTGAGCAGACGACAGGAGAGGGTAATGGAGGGGAGGTAGGGAGGGGAGTCTAGAATGGGGGAAATGGCTAAATTGCCAACAATGGATGGGAGTACTGATGACATTAGCAGCTCTGACTATTGCTGGACATTGGCAGTGCTAATAGATGATACAAGTCACCACCTGAAAGCCTGGGCGAATTCAAAACAACACAGAATCACAAAAATGACGCCCCGCGGTATGATCCATTGTCCCCGAGCATCACGGAAGTGACGACCCGTGGTTAAGGGGTTAAGTTCACTGAATTTTCCAAATAAATTACACTTAATGCTTGCCAACTTAACTACACTATTTTCACAAACACTGAAGATACACAAACTTTACCAACTGCACGGACACCTAATGCTTGCCAACAACACTTCACTATTTTCACAAGTACTGATAATATACAAACTTCACTGACACTGCACTACGCTCAGACTGATCTGAAAACCGACTGAACTGCTCTAGTCTCTTCTTCATCCTTATGTAAGCTTGCATTGTTCAAGAATGATCTACGTTCTATGAGAACAACAGTTGCCAACTCAGAGATATCCAAAACATGCAAGAGCTTTCTTACATTACATAATACTGTAAATTATTTAGCATACAAACATAAATTACATAATTTAACAAGCAATCGCATAAATAAAACACTATTGGGAAAAAAGAGCATGAAAAGTAATGAACAACTTAGGAAATAACTATGCCCACAATAGCAGGCTAACTGGCAACTCTGTCTTGTAACGAGAAACAATGGGAAACATGAGAAGCTACTGGACTACCTGACTGCCAAATCCCGTTTCTCAACAATATAATTAATGGTTTAAGGCAAGGCAGCTCTAAGGCTGAAAATATACATAAAAGAGTTAAAACAAAATAACATTAGTAAATGGTAAGCACTACCTCAATGAAACAGCCAGATTTATAGAAAAAGTGATAATAAATAGGTTTGCTCGAGGAATAACGGAAAAAAAAAATGGTGGAGACGTTGTTAGCTAGTGTTGGTTGATCATTCGGACAATGGTTGGAACAGGGCTATTCTTATAACGATCACTTCTTGCTCTGCCTGGTAGTAACTTGTTGCTGGTAAATGTCAATCACATTGTCATTTTAATAGCTAAACTGTAGTATACACTGTCACACTGTTCAGTGCTCACTGGTGTGTGTGTGTGTGTTTTATGAAAGGAAGAAGGAACCTGAAATGCAACGGACGGAGCGACCCCGGCACAACAACCCCAGGAGGAAGATACGGGGAGGTAACACTCATCCCATGAAGGAACTACGGGGAGGCACGCAGAGCGTGTAGAGGGCCCGGTACAGCCGGGACAGATGGTCTTACGTCCCTCACCACCATGCACCCCTTCCTCTCAAGCAGACCCAACGAGAGGAATGCAGTAGGCCCTCGGCTACAGAGTCCACTGGACCTGAGGCTAGAAGAGGGAGAGAGACCACCAGTCCTCAAAAACTTACTGTCGGGAAGCCGACATGCATCCCCTCGGGCAGGTGTAAGACACACAGCTGTGACAGGTGTGCAGGTGACACCGCCTGCCGGACGTGAGTTTAGGATGAAACGCGGACAGGGGGGAAAGAGTAGGGGTTCGATGGATTCTGTGTACAGCTGTGGGCAATAGGGAGATGGAATAAGGAAGAGAGGTTGAGAGAAAGAGATAACTGGAGGAAGGAGGAGGAAGAGATAGAGAGAGAGGGGTAGTGCAGGTGGTGTTGGTCAATTTGTTTATGCACAAGACTGCTGGTTGGGCGTTATCCGATCGTGGGAGCGCGAGCTGACGTCTGCAGATCTGATCCGGCTCGGCAAACGGGTGAAGCGGGTGAGATGTGGGTGACGGCGTTGGGTGAGTGGGTGAAGTTATCACCCACCTCGCAGCCCATGCCCGCTGGCGAACATCGGCAACTCCCATGCCCGCTGGCGAACATCGGCAACTTTCTGAGGCCAGACAGGGCCAGAGAGTTCAGTTCAGACTAGAGCCTGGAGGAGAGCCCTAGTGAACGGTGAGGCAGCCCGAAGTGCTTGGTGCAGAGACGTCGCTGTATAGCTAACGTAAAGTTCCAGGGAGTCAGCAATGCGAGCACTACTGGTAGTAAGTGAAAGTACATGCTTGTGTGACCGCGGGTACAACCGACTAGCAGTGCTATTTTATTTGTCTGTCGTCTGGGACTAGTACAAGGACTCCTAGTTAGAAACGGAAGGAGTTAAGATTTTAAATGTTTAAATGTGTTTTTCTTATACTGATGTAACAGTGATTTCATATATATGAGTGAGTAAAGAGTGCTATATATATAACAGCACTAGTGATTTTTTACAAGACTGGCTTTGCTTTATTAAAATAGTGTTAGTATTCAAGTGACTTAAGAGTAGACGTGTATGTGCGGTTTTTTGGCACATTTGCACGTGAAGTGAAACGAGGTGGGAATTACCTCAGAGTTATTTGTAGATTTTTGTAAATACTATTTTGTAATTAAAGCCTAGAAAAGCCATATTATTTTTTCACTTCTTCCAGTTCCCAGTTCTAAGTACATGTGTGTAGTGGCGTGTTAGTGAAGTCCCCCATGTCGCGCGTTGCCAGTGTCGAGGCGGATTTTGCCACGTTACCATTCACTATTAAATACGGGAGAATATATTCCCGAGAAATACCGTAACGACACCTGGGCAGCGGTGCGACATTACTACACCCCAGGGGAGCAGTGGTGCAGTAGAGGCCACCGGTCCTGCTGTAGAAGAGGAGTTCACCGAAGTTCCTTCCTCCACCACTGCCGTAGGGAGCAAGCGTTTCGGCACATCTACCAGACAACCCTTGCCTGTTCTCCCGAGGAAGGGAGTGGAGCCAGAGTAGAGTCCACAGGACCTACAGGGGGAGAGACAACCAGTCGTCCTCCAGCTGCAACTTTCCCCCAGCAGCAGGAGAGCGATAGAATCCACCGGACCTGCTGCAGGAGTCAAGAAGTACACAGGACTTCCTCCTGCCGTTGTCTCCAGGCCGAGTGGTCCCCTGACAGAGTCCACTGGACCTGTTGGACTGAGGGAGAGTCCACCAGACCTCCTTCATCCACTCACCTGGAAGGGAGCCTGGGTAGAATCCTCCGGACCTGCCAGGCAGAAGGAAAGTCCACCGAACCTCCTTTCTCTGACCTGGCGTGGAGCTCCAGCAGAGTCCACTGGACCTGCCGAGTTGAGAGAGAGACCACCGGTCGCCCCTCCTCCACTAGCCCGGAGGCTTCCTACGAGGGCACCGTCTCTGGCTCAGCTCGCCCCTCCAGAGGCCGAGTGAGATGCCCCTTTTGCTTCCCCTCCTCTACAAAGGGTGGAGACTGCTCCCCAGCTAGACTCCTGATGGAGAGTGTCTGGAGCGGACCTGTGGTAATCCCACTATCCTGGGAAGGAGCCTGGGTAGAGTCCATTGGACCTGCCAAGCTGAGGGAGAGACCACCAGTCATCCCTCCTTCACTATCCCAGAGGCTTCCTACAAGGGCATCATCTCTGGTTCAGCCCGCCCCTCTAGAGGCCGAGTGAGAGGCCCGTCCTGCTCCCCCTCCTCTACAAAAGGCGGAGACTGCTCCCCAGCCAGACTCCTATTGGAGAGTATCTGGAGTGGACCTGTCATGAGCCTGGGTGTCCTGTCCCTGTAGCCCAGCCCCTGATGCCCCCAGCAGCTGGTGGACTCTTCAAGGGCACGCAGCCGCAGACGACCCCTGATGGCCTTCCCCTCCCAGTGAGACCGCGGCCCCCAAACCTCGAGGGGTGCCCCGCAGCCAACTCCAGGCCCAGACCAACCCGGACCCTCCGCCAGGACTCCCTCCACAGCCAAGGGCAGAAGCCATGCAGCACGCCTCTTAGCCCTGTTTGGCCCCAGTCCCAAAGGCCACCACACTCTTAAGGACCTCGCCAGGAAGGGGCTGCCCACCATGTCGCCCTCCAGCTTACACCGGACCACCGAGTGCACAGCCTGAGATCAGCTCCTCTATCAAGAGTGCACCCCTGGTAACCCTCCTCCCACACCTGGCCGTCACCTGCACTTACCTGCAACCTGGACTCTGTGTGCCTCAGTGCCCCACTCATAGTGTTGTGGACTCTGTGCAACACTTGTGTCCCACCATAGTGCTATAGACCCTAAGTGCTATCCCCCCCCCGTCCAGAGTGTCGTGACCCCTGTGTAATACTTGTTCAAGGACTTTGTGTATTACAGACTCTGTGTAGTATTTGTGCCCCATCCATAATAGCGTGATCCCTGCATAACACTTGTGACCCCCCCTATAGTATCATGGATCCCGTGTGTCATAAACTATGTGTAATGTTGGTCCTCACGACCCCTGTGTAATACTTGTGCCAAAATTGTAATGTCAGGACCCTTGTTTACTTGTGTTCATCTATAATGTCATAACTCTGTCAAATACCTGTCCCCTTTGACACATAGTGTTGTGAGATACCATACTTATGCCCCATATATAGTGTTGCCTCATGAACTAATTGTGTAAAGCCCACTGTATCTGTTTGTAAGGTAATATACATGTAAGACTGGATAGCCTGTGCTTGAGCCCTATTTCTTGTTTGCATACTCTAGCCTGGTCCTGAATAAAAGAACCCAAGTCCATGCCCGTATCTGAGTTCAAGGAGTTGGACCCAGAATACGCAGCATAACAGAATCAAAGGCCAGAAGCCCGCAAATCGTTCCTTCCAAGAAAAAAAAATAAAACAAAAACAATACAAAAGTGAGCCAAATTCAAGATCCGTTCATTTTGAGGTGCCTGGACACACTGTGTTTAAAAAACTGGAGTTCATAGGAAGTAGGAAATACAGACAGAGGGAGACAGTTCCAGAGCTGACCTGTTGCGTAAATGGAGGACTGGGAGTAAAGGTTAACTCTTGTATTAGAGACTTGGAGAGAAAAGGGATGAGAGTTTATTGCTAGACGGGTGCTACACGCCCATCGTAGAGGTGGAAGGATGCAAGCAGCCAGTTCAGAGGAGCAGTGACCATTGAAGTAGCGACAGAAAAGAGATAAAGATGCAACAGTGCGGTGAAGAGACAGAGGTTGAAGGGAGCAAGTAAGAGGAGGAGAGTTAATGAGAAAAAGCCTTTGACTTTGCCCTACTGAGAAGAGCTACGTGTGGGGAGCCTCCCCACACATGGGAGTTGTGCTCCACACAGGAGTGAATAAAACCCGTGTATAAGGTCAACAACTGTGGAGGGGTAAAGAAGGTACGAAGTCGGCTTAGCACACCTGATCTTTTGGAAGCAGATTTTACAAGAGATGTAATATGATCTTTCCAAGATAAGTCCCGAATGAACGTGTGTGTGTGTGTGTGTGTATGTGTGTGTGTGTTTCCCACCAGCACTGCAAAGCAAGCGGAATGGTAATGTTTTCAGGTGTGAGGTTGGCTGGCTGGCTTTGTTATGCGTGGGTAAACAAGATATCTCATGAGCAGCTTGAGCTATCAACATGAAACTTTCAGGGTATCAAGATATGGCCAACATCTTGGATGAGTTCGAAAATGGGCACTCAGGGTCAAGATCAAGGTCACCAATATGGCTGCCAAAGGTCGACTGCACCGGAGGGACAGGCTGAAGGGAGCCGAGTATGCTCTGACCAGGGGTCTCCCCCAGACTCGCCTCCTGGAGGAGAGGGAGTACGTCCTGCCTGGCCACAGGAAACAGGGTGGGCCAGGCAAGGGACCTCCCCATCAGGAGACGCCCTGAGAGCAGAGGGTAAGGAGTGGACGATGGCCTGCTCAGACTCCCCCGTGCAGACGATGGCCTGCATTGCGGTTCGTCTGCCATGTCGGACTGCAGGGAAAACACGAGTCGGGGCTCGCTCTACCCTGCCTCCTGAAGGGGAGGAGCGGACGATGGCCTGTGTCGCGGTGCTGCAGGAGGAAGTAGCAGAGGGATGGATTATGGCTTGTCCTGCCTCAAACCCAACACGGATGATGGCCTGTGTCGCGGCGCTACTCTGGGGGAAGACTGCAAGAGAGGAGTGGATGGTGGCTTGCTCAGCCTTGACCCGACATGGACGATGGCCTGTGTCGCGGCCCTGCAGGGGGTAAGCAACAAAGGAACAGACAATGGCCTGTTCTGTCTCTTGCCCAGCACGGTCGATGGCCTGTGCTGCGGTGTTGCTGGGAGTTGTGGAGGCAACTCCACCCCTGACCTGTCGAGGAGAATTTTCCCCCCGGACTAGGTGATGATTCCTGTGCACCTGGTGCAGTGTCGGTTGGGAGCAAGAGGGACGCCGGGGGTATGGTTGTCATCTGCAGCCATCACCAGGTTGTTTGACTCACACATTTCAGTAGATAATACCATTATGTCTCCATAAAACAGGAACGTGCTGAAAAGACTTCTTATGTGTATGGAGGCTGCTGGTAGGGAGACAGGTGTATCAGCATGATAGACCTGATGTGACCACTGTGACCACTGTTGTGGAGATTTGCGTACTCGGACGTTGCGACAGTGTTTTGAGGGACAGCGCATTACCATATGGCGGTGACAAGGAATAAGTTGGGGAGCACAGAAGTAATGAAGGCATTGCACGAAATTACTGTGATCCCCACAATGGACATGGGGTATAATACTTTGGTGTTCGTGTGGATGGGCTGGAAAGTGTTAAATTTACCCTGAAATGATCTGGCCATGTGAAGAGAATGACAAAGAGAAACTGACCTAGAGAGTGTATGTTTGTGAAGTTGAAGGGGCGATGAGGAGAGCGAGAATGATTAAAGTGTGCAAGGACGGGATGGTGAGGTACGGATTGGAGAGGTTCGAGGCACAGGTTCAGAGTGGCGTTCTCTCTTATAGGGTATAGGAGCATTCGAGGGAAAACGACCGCAAAGCTTAGTTCTAAGCTTACGAACTAGAAGAACTTCGCTATTCAATTGTAAAATTACTCGCAAAGTCTTGCTAACCTTTGTAGGCGTGGCAAAATCGAACTGCAAAAATATCGATTTTGTTCTTTCTTCCAATGTTGTTTCTTCATCAGTCATAACACCAAAACAAAACGGCATACACTAGTGTGTTATACACCAAAACAAAACGGCGTACACTAGTGTGTTATACACCAAAACGCTACTTGTCAAGTTTTTTTTTTAAGAAATGCATTCAGGCTATGGTTCACGAGATACGGCCTGAAAACTGCATCGCGGTCATCCGTAGGTACGCCCTTTTGCGCAAGTTTGGTTAGCTTCAGCTCACATTCGGTTAAAGGACGTACCAAAACACTTCTTTTCATGGGAAGGCACCCTCGTTTTATTATTTCAGTATGCTATGCATGCAACAATCCAAATCTAACTCTTGCTCTATGCATAATTTTACTTCCACAAAAAGATCATAAACCTGAAAACAAACATTTTCTTCTAAAATGATTGTTAAGAAGTAGGTTTGGCAAAAGTGCACAGATAAGAGATGAAAAAAGCACGGAAACAAGAAAGCATTCAGTATGGGAGGAGATATGGAGACCTATACTCATTACTACATTCTTCCAGCTACAAGTGTCTGGTTAAAGTGTGGAATGTATAGGTCTCCAAATCTCCTCCCATCCTGAACGCTCTCTTGTTTCTGTGCTTTTTTCACCCTTATCTGTGCACTTTTGCCATTCCTACTTCTTAACAATCACTTCAGAAGAAAGTTTTTGTTTTCTAGTATGAATGAGGGTGGTGTGTTACTGAGAGAGGGCAGTCTATTGGTGCATGACAGCGTGACATGAAGGCGATTTATTGCAGTCCCTTCTCAAATCAGAGTATCTTGGCAACATAGTCACTTTCCCTTCTCAGATCAAAGTATCATGGCTATATTGTCACTAAAAAGTAAAATCCTTGAGTCTGTGCAGTTAACATAGTCAACTTCATCATTGCACTAAGGAATACATGGAATACATTATTTATAGAATGAGTCTGAAACAACAGCACCGCTATATGGCTAATATTATTTTACTATTAGAACTTGGTTATTCCATCCTTTGCTTTTACTAGATGTTTTACAAGAACTGGCATGCTGCCCCACGATTATCAGTTATACTCAAGGCATGCATTGGTGTCCTTCACTCATCTAACTGCAATTTCGAACTTCCACTTTTATTTTGGAATTTTGTAACTGTTGAGCCCTTCACCAGCCAAAGCTATCACAGCACTATCCCCTATTCCGAAGCTTATTGGGCCTTATTATGATGGCAGAGTGGAAGATAAAAATCTGGCAAAAGCAAGGAAGACAGATATAAGAAAGAGGGTGCTGGCAGTGAATTATTATTTAACCTCCTATGAGTCTAGTAAGAGTATACTACTGTGTCAGTTTGAAACTTAACTTCTGTCTCATGAAGATAGGAGTGATGGAACTCTCATACCTATACCTGTCTTGTGGTGAGAAGCAGAAAATTAAGAGGAATTGTAGTACTTGAATTTTGTTGTTTTGGTCTACAATATGTTTTGCCACCATTTATACACTCCCTGCTACAGTGGCTCCTACTAAGTTTCGAACGGAGGACATGAGTGCAATTAAAGCCTAGGTTCATTAAATGCTCAATAACTGAGGGAGTACAGGAAAAAATGGAGAATCAGGGGTGGCCGTTAGACCACTGAAAAAGGCGTCATCGCATTTTATGCAATACTGCTTGACAGTAAACCAGTTGCATAAATGCTGTTCTAAAAGTGAAATATGAGTTTACCAAGTACTAACAGTAAAATAAATTGTCAAATTGCAACATTTTGTTTCATGAATAAGTGGACGATATTTACTATACAGACTCGATAATTTTCAGAGACTCAAGCTAGGCCTAGAGATGTTTTCTACTTTGTTCAGTTTAAGAGGGATATCTTATAGTGAAACAAAGTCTTACTCTCAACAGTATCATTGTAGGCATTATACAGGCACTAGTATTTATCTCATATCACAATGTGCAGGATGTAGTATCTGCTGGAGACATACACAGCTTCTCACTAAGAATGTCAATCCACATAATGTATATCCACAATCTTGTTGT
Source organism: Birgus latro (assembly GCA_018397915.1). NCBI lineage: Eukaryota > Metazoa > Arthropoda > Malacostraca > Decapoda > Coenobitidae > Birgus > Birgus latro. Next base: position 6,132 of record JAGKTI010003047.1, on the reverse strand, counting down.
CCCAGACCATCAAGAATGTCTTAACATGATATATCTCACACAACCTCTTTGTAGTCCAGATGACCAAGAATTTCGTGACGTATTCAAACACGTGGGTAACCAGCTCTATACTCAGTGTTTTTTTTTTTTATCAAGGCAAAGATGTACTTGACAGGTTGGTGATGACTGGCTGAATGAAACATTGTTTCATGATCTCTTTATTATTAGTTGACAACATATATCTGAGGGGGAAATTTGAGTTAGTAAGTGTTATTTGGACATGTTGCATTCAGCCAATTATCACCAATCTGTCAAGTGCATCTTCGCCTCAATAAGAAAAACAAGAGTATAGTCGGTTAGTCCCCGTGAATGGAAATCTACCAGGTACTACATCACACACACACACACACACACATATACAACCTCTCCAAGCTGTATATAATGTCGGAGAGATTCCCTTCAGGTCAGAAGGGGTTAGAGAAAGCCCGAGCATACGGTCGAGGACGGAAGGCAAGAGATAGGGTCAGAAAGAAAACTTTGCTGTCATGCTGCATTATGCTGTAAATCACACTTCGATATAACTGTGTACAATAAACTCCATAACCCAAGAGTGCTCTGTAACTCACTTCGCTTATGATACACAAAGGGGGAAGGTGAGAAAGAGAGAGAGAGAGAGAGACCCACCTAATCACTCTAGTCGACGACACACCATTTTACTGAGCAGCGGCAAGTTCGAGCCACACAACGCCTGACGACTTTATACTGGCGGTGCTTCGGCGATCTACAACCAACCTCCCTCCCTCTATCTGTGGCGACACTCATCGATATTATATTGGCAGCAGTGGTGAACAGTGGTAAAATATGACAAACTATGTTCATTGCTATTGGTGGCGAGCGGCAAAAACGAACCAACTACAATCAGTCTACGCTCATCGATAATGGTGACAGCGGTAAAACGAACTATCAAACCACCCCTTACAAGTTTATACAACAGTAAACACCAGTGGTAAACGAAGCTGATTAATGTTTCAGTCAACAATCAACGAATAAATTACAGTCTAAACAATCTACAACTGCCCTACGAGCAACAATCATTAATCAAACTACAAGCAAATACAGTGAGAACAAAACTACAAACCTATTGAGAAACGACAAGCAACAACAAGCAAAGTGAGAAATGAGGAAGTGCATCTGTACTGCGCTAATAGTGTTGACCCAGCATGGTGATGTAGCATTAAAACATTCCACCCATCTCCAACCTCCACCACTTTTCCCCACCACTACCATCTTCACCACAACTACCAGAGTGAGGCAGCGACTCAGCAGTGTCATCATTTGCTAAGAGCATTGAAATACAGGAGTTAGGGGTTGAAGCCGCAGATGACGCAACACCCAGTGCAGATGAAACCAACACCCCCAGTACCACCGGGGGGCCGCCGCTGACACTGAGCGGCTGGGAACAGGAAAGGCGCACCTGCATCTCTTCCCGGCACCCCTCTTGCTCCCAGGTAGTGACCCGGAAAGGTAGCAGTCGCCGGTGCCTAGTCTCCGGCCGAAATTCCACTCGCCAGGTAAGGGGTGGAGCAGAAAGGCGCACCTGTATCTCTTCCCGGCGCCCCTCTTGCTCCCAGGTAGTGACCCGGAAAGGTAGCAGTCGCCGGCGCCTAGTCTCCGGCCGAAATTCCACTTGCCAGGTAAGGGGTGGAGTTTACAACCCCACACAACGCCACAGTATTGGCCACAGTCATACAGGGTACGGGGCAGAGCCGGCCACAGTCCATTCCCCAGTTGCACCCCCGCTACAGGGCTGCGGCACGGATGCGTGTCGGTCGGGCAGGACAGGCCATAAGTTGTCCGACTCCTGTAGTTGTTTCCCCCAGAGTAGCGCCGCAGTACCAGCCACAAGCCGTAATGGGTACGAGGCAGGATCAGCCACAGTCCGTCCCTCTGCTACTAGTCCTCTCAGCTCTCCGATATGGGCCATTAGCCACACCAGAGCTACAGCCTCCTGTGCCACTACGACATCGGCCATTAGTCATGTCAGGCCTGAGGTAGAGCAGGCCACTAGCCGCACTGAAGCTGATGTCCCCTGTGCCACCACGACGTTGGCCATTAGTCACGTCAGGCCAGAGGTAGAGCAGGCCACTAGCCGCACTGATGTTGATGTCCCCTGTGCTACCACGACGTCGGCCATTAGTCACATCAGGCCAGATGTAGAGCAGGCCACAGTTCACTTCTCTCCCACAGGAGGACCTGCAGCCAGAGAGGACCCCTCCCCCGAGCCGTGGCAAGGCCTCGCCCGAGGCTTTGGTTCCCTGCAACTCTACCAGGGTGAACAGCAGCCAAAGCGGAGCCCAAGCAGACCCCGCAGCCGACATCGGGCCCTGTCTACTACTCATCCGGCCCAAGGTCCCCGTGTGACGACCCTGTCGGTGACGCCGCCCTCCAGCCGTTGCTGCAGTCCAGCCACCCCGGGTTCCAGTACCCTGGGTCCTCAGCTGCCCCGGGAGTTGCCCCGAACACCGGGGTGCGACTTACCTGTGGGCAAGGCCTCCCTGAGTCTCTCCCAGACTCGATGTCAGGCCCGTCTCCTGGCTCTCTTCGGCCCGAGCCCCTAGTCCCACGACTACGTGTGGGGCCCTGTCCAGGGGCGCATCACTCTGCTCTTCCTCCGGATGGAGGAATCAACCTAGGGCCCACCAGTGGTAGTGAAGCAAGTGGACTTTACCTATGTGTGTGCTTTCTAGACCCAGATATATGTGTGTGCATTAGCTTATACCATGTGAGTGATTCCCTATAGTGTATTCTCATGATAAGTGACCAGGAGCTCAGAGTATAAGATTGGACGAGCCTAACAGCTAACCTTGGCCTAACTTATATCCCGAGTGGAGTCCCACACATCCCCCCCAGTGAACGAAACGCCACAGTGACCAACAGAACAATAATATTGTGCTGATTGTGCCATTCCCTTGTTTAATGAAACTCTCCCTCCCCAGCACACAGGCAGGTGAATGAAACACCTCAGTGGCTAACAAAAGGAATAGATATTATTCCCATCATGCCTTGCCCTTGTGCATTAAACCTCCACCCACCCCAATGTCTGGGCACATTAGTTAGGGTATGTCTGGGCATCTCCAAATGTCCCGCTAGAATACCGCAGTCCCCCCCCCCTTCAGTGATCACTGCGCGGCGGACTCTACCTGAGATAGACTTCCGGCCGACAGGTGTCTGTGACACAGGTGTTAACGTAACTTATATACAGTGCTGTCCAGTGCTATACGGGTTTGGGAAATTGTAGTAAATTCATTCCTGTGTCCTAAATCATAAGTGTATTTTATGTGCCATAAGCGCTGGGTAAATAATACCATGCTTCTACCAGCCAGTGAAGACTTCCAGTCAAATAAAACCTTGTGTTAAGTTGTTAACTTATCCCCGGCCAACCCAGCCTGTAATATATTTGTTGACGTACTATTGTCTCTGGGAAGATATCTGTAATACATGTTTGTAACAATTACTGCCTTGTTTTTGTGTCCAGTCCTATTCCTTAGAGTTACCGACCCGGTCTAGAACAGGGGCCTGCTGTAGCCTGCGTATTTGAGGGCGAGAAACAGACCCACAAATATGCAGCATAACAAGCATCATAACACATCAATCAGTCCATGGGCTGACAACACCATCCTGCACCTGCCTGCCTGCCTGCAAGCCTGTCTGCCTACCCGCAGTGATGACACTGAGTGCTGACGCAGTCATACCAGGACCCTGACCTACCTCAACCAAACTCTACCAACTGTCACGAATTTTCTACATCGTAAAATTATGTAACGTAAATTGTGACCGAGTGATTTTGCGGGAGGAACGAATGATTATGAAATGTACGATATTTCGCTCATTCTCTCTACCATCCGCTCACGTACTTATATTCGCATCAAGTTGTCAAAACTTTTGTCATTCTTTCGCGAGTTATTGTTTTTATGTGCAGACGGTGCATTCCTCTGAGCGATAATTTCTGAATTATTGTTTCCCCCTCCCTGGCCGTTACGGCCACACCCTTTCACACATTCCTCACGTCGGACACTCAAAACCAGAGTTAGTCTGTCTGTAGACACGGTGCGTGCGGTACGCCTTGCGAAGGCTCGAGTGATCACTTTTCTTAGCGATTTCAGATCTCAGCTTGTATTGGCGTGTATCCCCGAAGCTCCCACCTGTTGGTGATCGTCTACAGCAGCTCGGTCTCAGCTATACCGATTAGTATCTCCTTTTGTTTTCCTAGGCTTAAGTTTTTGGGTTATTTAGCTATTTGTCTGAGTGTTTGAGTGAGTGCATTTCCCTTTCTTTGATTTGAATTGGAGTCATGTTGTAACGCACTACTTTTTAATACTCTTGAGAATTTGAATTCCCTTCAAAATGAAGATAAATTAATAATTCAGTGTTTTCTGTTACTGCCAGAATGTTAAGAAGGCCTCATTAAATAATTGAAGTAATTTGGTATGCTGCCACCACCCAGCAGTTGCCGGGGAAAAAAAGGTATTAATGATATTAGTCCCGTACGATGGAAAAAAGGGACAAAAGGCCTATGGCAATAACAGGGTAGCATGAGTATAATATATGAGAGCGTGGATCTTATAGATGAAACATGCCTTGCAGGCCACTCGGTCTTATGTAATACTCCCCAGAGGATTTTTACCAAACACATACGAAAAGTATACTTATCTATATTGCTAATCTTAAATTACACAGAATGAATAGAACTACATTCAAGAATTAATTACCGGAGCATAATAAGCAATAGTCTCCGATACACCAGAATATCTGAGAGGATGGAAGCTCTCTTCTCCACAGTTTATAAATCACCTGACTCACATAACACAGTACAAAGAAATTATTCAAGTGTGTACCATTACAGAGGCTCCTTGGGCTTTACATCCAACAGGATACTGATTAATCTGCTCACAGGAGATCTATTCATCCAATACGAACCCATGTGTACATAAGAATTCACTCAACCCGACTGTGTCATAGAAAATTACATCAACAGGGGAAACTCCCATAAACCACGGTCTCATAAGGACTCGTAGTGATACCCAGTTTACGAGGTGTTACACAGTTTACTCTACTTTTAAAGAAACCATCCCTATTTTACCTGGGTTTGCACCATAGAACATATCTAGGTAATTAATCATAAACTAAGAATAATACAGAATGCAATCTCAGCGTACACAGCGCTCTGCATGACGAAGTATTACACCACTCCGCTTCTCACTCACTTATCAACAAAATATTACACTACATGAATAATAAACTTACTAAAGTGGACCAATCGACTTTGTCGATACTGTGAATTGAAAGGGACTAGTGGAAAGCATGTAAGGGCTTTTGGCACTAGAGGCTGTGAGGCTCGACGCACTGGAAACACTGGACTCCGTGACCCACAGTGCTCCGCATGACGACACAACTTATCTGCGAACGTCCATCCTCCATGAAGCCCAACTCAGGAGTCACATAATGGCATTGACAATATTATCAAACAACTTACTTTAAATATAGTTAGAACGACAACTAATTATGATGACGTATAAGGGAGAAATACCGTGAATGACTCGGGAACATTACCTGCGAACGTCCATCCTCCATGAAGCCCAACTCAGGAGTGACGCTTCGTGGGTAGGAGGCAGGCCGCTCCCACTAACACCCGCTACGTTTTCACTACCCAGTTCTGACTTCGAACAATTACGCTACAGTCTACATGTTATATCATCGTTCAAGAATTTTGCAACAAGGGGTTTACACAGTCCTCCACTTATACAAAACGACATGATGATTTAAATTTTGTGGCAATAACATAGGTCTAACAATTTTAAAACGATGCCTAAAATCACGCATTGACACAATTTGTCTTTGTTTCGCCCCGGTGCTAGCCTACAACTGATGTCTGTGCCAAATAAATTTATTTTGCGGTTAACTATGAAAATAATCAATAGTCAGGCTTTACTTAAGTTCTTAGACATCATTATTTAGTACAACAAGACGACAGACACAAGCTCAACTACAAAATTCTGAATTCTAGGTGTAAATATGACTCATCGCTAATTTAAGTCTCAAATTAACCTTCTACGCCACTTTATCGAAACCAGACGTGAATTTGCACGTCCACTC